>JAECUM010039776.1:0-24840 GCA_016617855.1 Megalonaias nervosa | reverse complement strand
AAAAGCCAGCTTTAATACTTTTATATCATAACTATCTTATTGACAGACATATAATAATATTATGAAAAAGTAGTTTCATTGCGGCGGTTTGCCATCCGTCTCTGCCTCTGTCCCATAACTCACTTTAATCATATGCAACCCATGCGACTTATGCAGTTTAGCAACCACGCAACCCATACATGTGATTCAGTCACGTAGGAGGGCAGAAGACAGAGAAATCTGTCAGTGCCCCCAACGGTCTATTTGAACCAAAACCCCGGCATTTATACTACTTAACTTGCAATAGCAGAATGTGTGTCCTCAGACAGGCAAGCCTATGATTGCGATCAAAAAACACGCAATGAATGAATCTACTGCATACAGAGTGGTTTGTATTATTATAAACAAAACGTTCTGCATCGATTTTTCTCCAGAGCTATGCTTACACTATTTTTATAGCAAGAACTTTGTACTGGCAAAGAGAAAACATATTAGTTGAGTTGTGAATATTGTATTGAAGAAATACTGTGGCGGTTTAAATACAAAATGTTGAGTGGTGACCAAGTTATTGACTGCCAAAGTATGTTGAAAGATTTTATTGAGGTTACAAACAGTGCTCTAAACCTGCCAAATGAATGGAATGTCAAACACGTGCCCGATAAATTGAGATTTTGTTGTATCGTTTGAATGCATAATACATATTCATTAAAGAAGCACAAAAGATGTTGTACGAATTATCCGAAACAAATTAAGGGCATATTAAGAAGTTGATGAATTTGGCAGTGACCTAAGAAATGGGCAGATTTTTGAGGCAAATAAAACAACAAAGAGTCTGCGGAATATTGTGCATGAAAGAGTACACTCTTAATAGAAACATGATAAATCGCCCTTTGCGTCCGAAGCGAGAGACGTTTATGATGAGGTCGGTGACGAAGATGTTCAAGAGCAGGGTAATTAAACAAATATAAACATAAAAATTGCATCCGAATTCAAATTGCCACGATGTTAAAGAGAGACGGCGCGAATGTATAACAAAATTTTTAGACGCTAACATCAAACACAAATTGTGAATGAAATTCACGAGAGGTTTAACATTATTGGTTAAGTTTATGTTCTCCTACTCTGTGATTACTCATTTGCGTTTCTTGAGGCGTGCTTGTTTCAGAAAAACACTCAACACCACGGAACGATTTCGCTATGGGTACTCTGAGGTAGGCGTAGTTAATTATTTGGTAAGTGCTGATTTAAAGCTTCGTGTTATCAATGGAGAGTACGAGTGGGGAGCTGCTAACAACACAGAACAGAAAATGTAGCAACTTTTTAGCCAGTTAGATAAACGCTTGTGCGTATGTATAAAAGAAGCTCCATGGCATTGGGACGCAACAAATACAAAAGCTGGTTTCCTTGGAATTGGGGTCAAATCACATAATCAAACTCTGCCAACCTTATGGATCTGTTTGTGAATACTATAAAGCACGCAGAAACAAATCAAAACCACAAACACTCGTGGCTGCCCAAGCACAAGCAGAGACCACAATAATAGAAATAGATGAAATAATAACAAGACTGAAGCAATCGAAGTTTTTGACCCTGTCAAAATACCAAAAGTAAAACAAACCATCCACAAAATTACTCAATTAGAAAAACACTCTACTCTCCCCTTAGTACAAACATGCCTACAGTGCCACAGCTAAATCAGCTTGCAAGGCTACATGTAATACACATACTATTTCGTATAAGAAAGGTTGACATACTTGAATTGTTGAGACCCGTATTTGAACTGAATCCTCAACTACTGCCACCACCGGTTGCCATTGTAACAACAACAACAACAAAAATAACAACGGTTAAACAGCCAAGGAGATTTGCACATTAGTATAATATCCGAATACCATGAGGTTCAAAGAAAAGCTAACATCCATGCAGTATTAGACACTTTTGAACAAAACTGTCTTTGTGCTGTGGATGAACAAAAACGTCGCTCTGATTCAAAATTACCACCCCATGGATTCGCAGCGGTGCCTGCACAATCCTGAATCGCAAAGACAGCAGTGCAATCAGTGATGAAATTGGCAGAGGCATTGAAAAGATCCTCAAAACGCTGGAGAAACACAACAATGCAAAATCGGGATGGACTCTCGAAAGAAGCTCCCAGGTTGAAGTTCATCTATCACCATACCACCCATTTCGTGTATCCAGTTACTTACCAATACCAGGCTGGGTCAGCCCAAAGACAGTTATTAACGTGAAGAATTTTGACAACAGATGTTTTGAAAGAGCAATTTGTCAACGTAATATTCAGCTGATGATTACCAATATATGCCTCGAAACTATCAGCAACATCTGGGCGAACTCAACTTTGGTGATATCGAATTTCCTGTGATAAAGCCACACTAAAGAAATTTGAAACACGTAATCCAAGTATCGCTGTTAATATGTTTACAGACGACAAAGGTTTTCATCCACCGGCACAATCTCTACATAGGCTGCATGGACAAACACTGATTGATTTGTAGCTTCTGAGCGACATGAAAACAGAATCGTTATCGCACTGCGTGGATACAGAGTCTTGCTCGGTTAATTAACCAACACATTAAGCATCACAGCAAGCAATATCCATGTAGACGTTTCATGCATTATTCAGCACGCAACAACTGCTCACCAGCCATGACTTTTACTGCGGTGGGATTAGCGAAAAACCACATCGAAGAATCATACCAGAACCAGGTACACTAATTATCAAATTTACTGTAGTGCAACAATGAAATTCCCTTGTATCATCTACGAGGATTTTGAATGTTTGAATGTTTCAGTCGTGGTAAATGCATTTGATATCGATCGAACAGAGCAAATCGCTGAACAAATCGCATGCGGGTTCTGTTACATAGTACTACGATGTGATGAAAGGACAGAACCACCAGTCCTTTATGGTGCCCAGAGTGTTCAGGGAGCTTGCGTTCCGGACACAGTGGACGTGTTTGTTAAATCGATCGAAGTCATGGAGAAATGTATTCGACAGCAGCTAGATTCACTAGGAGATGCAGTTATGATGGATGATAACATTCGTGAGTTTTCTGCATTTTCTCAATGCTAGATCTGTAAAAGAAATATTTACTTCCAGCGACGTCATAGTTTATGATCTCTGCCATATTACTGGTTCGTACTGAAGCTCGGGACACAACGCATGTAATTTCCAACTAGGAATTTCCGAACAAAACTAAAATCCCTGTCGTGTTTCACAGCTTGTGTTGGTACGATGGCCACTTGATCATGCAAGCTGTAGCCACGGCATCAAAGTCACCGATTAGTGTGATCCCCAACAATGTATAAAAATGCAAGACGTTCCGACTTAGCCAACTGAAGTTTATCGATTCGTTACATTTTCTGAATTCGAGTTTGGACAAGTTAATGAACAATCTAACGGTGGAGAATTTTAAAGTCACTCGCAGGTATTGTCCGACCAATGCAGACCTGCTAAAGAAGAAAGGGGTGTATCCGTACTAGTACATGAATGACTGGACTAAATTTGTCGAAACTCAGTTGCCACCAATCCAAGCGTTTTATTCTTCGTTGTCAGATGAGAGTATTTGCGCCAGCTACTACGAGCAAGCAACCAATGTTTGGACTGTATTCGAGTGAAAAACATGAATGATAATCACGACCTGTATACGTGCAACGACGTGCCGTTGTTTTTCAAAATTCTTGTGATACGATGATGCATGTGTACAAGCTCAATATCCTCCATTACTTTTCGTTACCGTGTATGGGCTGGGATGTCTTGTTGTCGAAAACCAAAATCGAGTTGGAATTGCTCATGGATTTTAATCAGAGTCTGTTTATCGGGCGATCACATCGAGGCGGAATAAACATGGCGAGTCACCGATACGATCGTGCCAACAATCCAAACGTGTCCGGATAAAAGCCCGCTGACACCAACAGTTAAATCATGTATCTCGTTACCAAACATCTTTAGGGATGGGCCATGATGCAAACACTTCCGGTTGGGAGATTTCAGTAGATTGATCCTGCGCACATTGATCAACAAAATGATGTGCACAGTCGCAACATTCACGGTGATCACGGATACTTCTTTGAAATTGACCTGACATACCAGCTGCATTTACACGAGTCGCTCAACGATTACTCGCTGGTCCCAGAATCGCTGTCGGTGTTGGGTAGAGGTTGTGCATGTATTGGTGCTCGATCGTCGATGAATCCGGACGCAGATACACCGAATGTACCAAACTCGTCCCGAGTCTCAGGACCAAACGCAATTATGTACTACACGTCTCAAATCAGCTGATGTATCTGCGATTGTGCAAAAAGATCTCAAGCACGAGTTGTACCTGGAGTGTCTTCGAAACCATCGTGAATTCGCACACATGGCAAATATGATCCAATCCAAGAAACGTCGCATGGGTGTATACCGATGCACCAATGTGAGTCTGTCCCCGCTCGATAACAAGCGTTGAATACTACTGATGGAATCACCACTTACTCCTTTGGTCATCGTGCCGTTGTGAGTCAACTTACGACTGATACTGGTTAATGACGTGTTAACACAAATCCTTGTGGTTGTTCGATAATTTGCTGGAACGACTTGCAATTCCTCTCACACAAATACATGGCTCGCTGGACGGAGTCCACTAAGTACTGGTCTACCAGCTGATGATGGCCCCAATCGGTAACGGGTTGGCTGTTTTGGAGTATCAATCCGTTCCGATTGGTTAAACACATCCACGTACCATACTGGTTCAGTAGTGCCACGTTGTTGCCCTCCTTCTAACTCTCCAGGTGCATACAAATATCGAACAAGCTTGTCTCGGAGTGGTTGAAACCGTGCTGGTGGTGAAATCATTTTCTGAGCAACATTAACGGTCTTTTATCGAATCGCATTGGCTGGTTTTAATCGAGTCGAGCGTGTGATTTCATTGTTCAAGGCTGCTATGACGAATGGAAGTCATGTTACCAAATTCTGAGACCGCGCTGGCCTCTTTACTAATTCCTGCGCGTAACGATACTCCAAAACCGTTATGCAAGAGTGAGATTAAATCGTTCCACAATAACTTGGTCATGATGTACGCTGACATGTCCGACACATACTCTCATACGGTGCTTTGCCAGCGTTACAGCCACAGATCAGAGAAATTCTTTGCCGGAATCCACTTGTACCAATCGTGGCCATGTGAGCGGTCCGCGTGTATAAATGCGCTTGGTGCATCTGTATCATCTGCGGAATCTTTTGAGGTCAACCGCTCTGCTTCTTTATATCTGCTGACCACATCGACAATGGTGAGCGCGTATTTATAGGTGCGCAATCGACCTTGTCGATCACGGACACGATCATATGGAAGAAACAACAAATCAGACTAATGAACTTCATTTAGTGTCTGGACATCAAACGATCCGCGTTAAATCTTTTTTGGTAGTGGTTAAATAAATTTGCCAAAGCGCTTGTTTTGCCAACCATGCACGAGCAATCCAATGAGTGACCATGACTGCACTAGCGAACTGTTAAACGGCGGCTTCCCCTCTCCAGTACCCACGTGGACTGTGTTATATTTTGGATGATGTCCGGTTTTTGTGTCCATCGTTTGTTAATAATGGTTTCAATTTACTTTTAATGAGTGTCACGGGAGACATAGCCTCCAAGTGCAATCTTGGCTTTCATACCTCCTTTGATGACACATCGTGAGATTCCTGTTTACAGTGTTGGATCAATCGCATTGAAGTCTTGGATCATATACACACCGTCACGTTGACGTTCACGGATATCATTGGCTCATTGATACGCAAGGTAATGTCGGCAAAACGCAGCATCAACGCGGTTGACAGGTATTCACCAGGCCTTGGTTGATTATTAAAATCGTGTAGTAGATCAAGCCGTATACCTGGCCCACAGTAACTGTAGCCAGGAAGATGCTTTTCACATGGATATTTAATCCAAGGTGTCCAAAGTAACTTTGTTAATGCACCCGCGATTAACCCGATATCACCGCCGCCGGTGACGCTTTTTAAAATCGTTTGCAGCTTAGGAAATAAACGAAGACTTCTCTGCTCCAGATCCAGAACAAGTTCAGTAACCACTGCTCGTCCATTACGTGTTTGAACTCGAGTTGGATTTCCAATACGTGCTTTGGCACGACATCGCACACAAGACGAAGACATGATCGTACTGTATGACAGACAGTTATTCAATGGCATCACAAAAATAGAAAATTCGAAGATGCTCTTGGTAATAGCAAAGACTTTTACGTCATCAATTTCTACGCACAAGCAGCGCCTAAACCGTCCAAGCATGGCAACGAAACCATGTTTCCAAGCTCAATCCGTGCGCTAGTCATTGGCCCTGCCGGATCAGGAAGATCACAACTATTGCTAAATATGGTTTTATGATGGCTCACCTGAGATCGTTTGTACGTGATTGCGCCATCGACCGATGATCAACCGTGCTATAATGTTTTAAGATTTTCAAACAGAGCTGAGTAACAAAAGATCGTTGAGAAGTGGTAACTACGCTAAGACAACTTTGTCGACCACTGGATGCGGATCTTCCATCGATTTATTTTCCACGATTGACGACGTACCTACCATTGACGATTTGGATGCAAGTTAAAATTAATTTACGAGGCCGGCACAAAAACATGGAGAATTTATCTGACTCAACGATACCCCCATGTCCCTAAAGTGATCCGAGACAAACTATAACATGCTGATGATACTTCGTGGCATTGAGGTGCATAGCCTTCTAAGCAATAGATGGACTTGGTGTGCTACCGACCATACGTTGAATGAATTTCGCGAAGTCCCAACAGCCATTGAGAAATTAAGCCATAAGCGCCATTTCAGCCTCATTATTAAGATTATTATCAATAATTGTTGACACATATGTATACATCTATTTATAGATCCCATGCAATATTATGCTCTTAACAGATTCAGGTCACGTACGCAAAACTAACTAAAGATATTCTGTACAAATTACAGTCATGAATAAAAATTATAAAAATTAGATAAAAATCATGTACCGGGAGTACATATATATATAACAAATGTATGTGTAATATTATACAAAATGTCTATTAACATTTAAAGACGTTCCTCAGCTCGACGACACGGTGCTGATGTGGACTTAAACAGGTTTGCCAACAAAAACAGGATTTGTCTGAGTTTACTAGTCACGTTGTTGTTGATGTCGATCCAAATGAACTTCTGAGTTTTGAAATATCAAAATGGGAAACTTTAAACGTCTGATGTGTACATTCAAGATATTATTGCAACGTTGAAAGCAGCTGTCGCAGAAAACCCGGTTGAAGTCACTGAAAACCGTGGAATTAGAGACCAGTGTGTCGGTTGCTCATATCAAAGACTATGTTGATACTATGGCTATAACAAAACAATACGTGGATGAACAGATCGCTAAAGTGTCTGCGCCACCACGCGTAGTAACTTTTTGGGGCTGAGTTACGGGAGTATTAGTCACAGAAGAGAAACCAACTGAAGAGGCACTCTTAACAAATGATCGACTTGTTTTCTATTTCAGTGGTACTGGTATAAGTGGTTTTAATAGACCTAAATCTCACATTTTAAAGGTGTGCAAGTCAATACTTATCTGGACTAGTTAACCGTCGTTGCTGTTTGTGTTTCAGATTAGATTTTATCATTATTATATTGGTAATGGAATCTGACCGCCGTGATAAAGTTGCAGAATCTATCGACGTTATGTTGGACCAGCAGGCACAGCGTCAACATTAATAACAATTTTGCTAAACTTCTTGAGGAATATCTGCTTTAAAGTTGTTACCAAACACTTGTATTAACTCACATAAGTTTGTTATGAGCCAAGTAGAAATTTCTATTTGGAATCAGCCTGATACATCATTACCAACACGAGGCAAGCTTAGAATCATCGCCCAGGCAAACACCCAAACGTTGACTACAATGGTAAAGTAGCATTCACCGATGTATTTACACCAGTTACGTTCGCCATCAAATATTTTAAGCCAACACCGACTCAACTGAGAAAAGAATGCTCTCGGCTGTTATTCAACAAAGACGCCCTTGTTTGGAGAATAGTTATTGGGCAAACACGATCGTTAGATGAAGAAAGGTTCTGGCGTAAATCGGTGTGTTTTTACATCCGAGGGGAGCCAAACAATCAGAACGAACAATCGCCGGAGATTTAAGTATTCCCTAAGCAGATGTTTTTGTTTATGACTGCATGACAAGTGTGCCAATTAAAATGGGTAATTGCTTAGAAGTGAGCATTCGTTTTGCACCTATGCGTGATGATAGGACCCTGCAAGGCCTGCCTGTCGTGCAACTAAAATACGTGACTGTATTATTAATAAAACAACTATGACGGACCCCGAGTCTTACCGATTTGAAAAAAATAATCGAAGCGGAAAAATAATTGCGAATTGAAATTACCAAGAGAATGGCGCTGATCGTAAATAGAAACGCGCGTTTGGTCATAGATGCTATTTGCGGTCTTGCTGCGGCAGTGGCTGTCGATCTTGGTGTGACTGGAATCACGACCACGTCAATCATGTTAGGTGTACCAATCGGTATTATTGTCAGAGTTATATCGATAGTAACTGGTATCTTTGGTGGTGCGAGCAAATTAATTTCGATGCGACTACAATCTCGAGTACGCGCCTATTCGAATTGCTTGTGTACTCGGTAGCAATCGAGGATAAAATAATCAGTGCGGCTGAGTTTGAGACTCTGCCGGCAGAAATAGAAAATCACAGACAGTTACGAGCACAAGTAAGAAACAGCACGATTACAGACTTACATACAATAAAAGATGAGCAAAAAGAATCTTTGTGCAGAGAAATGATTATCAATCGAAAAGACATCATCTGGCAGTGTTTATATTGATCACAATGATAGGCTTGCCTGTCTGAGGACAACACACTGCCATTGCAAGTAGGGTCGTATGAATGCCAGGGGTTTGGTTCCAATGGACTCTTGGGGACGTTGACAGACGTCTCTGCTCTCTGTCCAGTTCAAAGGACTGGATCACATGCATGGGTTTGCATGGGTCGCATATGGGTAAAGTGAGTCATGGGACAGAGGCACAGACGGATGGCAGTGACCCTTGCGGGCCAGTGGGGCAAGATGCTAATATAAAATGCTTATGTTTAATATAAGTATTTAATCTAATATAGTATGTCAACATGATGTAATAAACATAATATATCATATAACAAAGACAGATTCATTGTAAGAAAATAAGATGCACAAATGCTTATTATAACGTCAGCAATATCAAAGTCAGCTGATTGTGCAGAGTATTATATTTCATTTAATTCTGCATATGTATTCTTGTAAACTATGAGTCAATTATATATTTTATTATTATAATCTTATAATCATGATGTACTTTCACTGAAAATGATAAACCATGAAAAGATGTATAGTACAAATAGATAACAAAATTTCACATGTAAATGTTCAAATTTTTTCAGCATAATAGTTACAGTGCCTTAAGGATTAATACCAATCTTTTTTGTTGCTATTAATGTTTGCGGCATATGATGAGAAGAAGCGGTTATGCTATGAACAGTAGCAACTTACTCTGCTGCTGTCCACACATTCAAACGCATGTAATTAGTGATATTCCGAACTTTTTGTGGTTCCTATTTCACATTGTTTCAGGCAGTCATACAAATCTGTTCATGCAGTACTGTTCAAACAGTAACCATTTAATCAACTATGTGCAGTTAAATTACTTAATAAACGCTCAAGTTACACACTAAGTAAATGCTGGTCATGCTGAGCAAGTTGTCATAGTTTAATGCGAATTAGCAATTTGTTCAATGTCATTGATAATTACTAATTATATGTGGTGGGTAAATAATCTGTGCTCCTGTTTAATCCAATTATCATGTCTTACTGAAAACATATGCCAATATTAGCAACATCTACAAACATGGCAAAATTATTTAATTATTACATCATGTATGACGAATATCTGAATCTTATGTTTTGAAAAGATTTTTCTCACAACTTTAAGAAATGTTTTTCACCCCCATAAATACTGATTATAAAATGCTTTGTCTATCACACATGGTTTGGGAAAGTGAGAGTTCACGCTCCTTAAAAAGGGGTGTCACTCCTAAAGGTGTAGATCTCCATCATTGGGGAAGGCTGAACAAGAGGTACGGAATTGACTGCAAGAAAAGACAAACTATGAGTTCTCGCGAACAAACTTTATTAAACAATTGATATATAAAATTACATTTTGGATATAGAAATAAATAAAAAGTTACAATATTCTTTCAAGCTTACCAACTTCTTACAATTCTATAATCTTTTAGAATATAGTGTAAATATCAAATAAATTAACAATAGACACAAGGGTGTAAAAACTTCAATATTCAGACTAATACAGCAATCATTTTGAAGAAAAGTATTTTACTGAATTTAATCTAAAATACCAAAATATGTTGCTCTATTACTTAAAGAATATTTTAATTCTAAATTAATTATTACTGAGCATTAAGTTGGTAGTGAACTCATCTTTCACAATAATCAATAGTTTAATTACAAATAAATATAAGTTCTTTATACAATTCAACTTTTCAATACAATGTATGAAAAAACAGCAAAAGAATATTAAAATAATACAAAAATATTGCAAACGAGTCGGTCTCAGACTGAACTGCTTCTCCAAAACACGTCACCTTTACATTTAAACACTAAAATTCCCTATACCCTAGAGAAAATTTTACAAATTCGGACAGTCACATACCTGCAAGAAAGACGAGCAGTGAGTCCTGGCGAACGAACTAATTTTTACGAAAAGATGCATCTTGCTTATATGCAATTTGGGTCAATACCAAATAAGGACAAATGTTTTGTTGACCATACACTTTCTCATCTTCCACCAGAACTCAAGATCTCTACACCTTTTCTACTGCCTATTCTCTGGGCTTGTATACTTCATTACATAAAAATCTGCTGCAACAGACTTTTTCATGAAACACATGCACATAACTGATACAGTAAGGAATTTGCTTCCTCAACAAGTCTTGTATTAACATTACCAAGTATATATTTGCTGACTTAGAATATGAGAGGAAATGCATTATGTGCTGCAAGAGATTTTACTATTCCACATAAAAAGAAAGATCATTGTTGAAATAATACATATTTGCATTACAAGAATAAACAAAATTGCTTTTAATACAATTTGCTGAAAAATTTAATCATGACAGTTACACGAATGTTAAGCAATAAGCATCCATATGTAGTTGAAGCTATTCATTCTAGACACAATCCCTTACCCACAGTAATATGTTATGCTAATGAACAAATGCTGGACTTGAAGTCATTTTTATCATCTAAAGAAAGGGTGGTGGGCATTGGTAGAACATTGTCACTGGGGAAATATTTTGTTATGACCCACTGTATACAAATCTAACAAGGTACTTTGCAAAGGAACTGGAGATGCGCCAATACTTCTCGGGCCATTTATGTTTCATTGGATAGTCGATAACTGAATTATTTCAGATCTTTTTTCACATTTGAGAGGGGTGTTGAAATTAAAAACATTGAAATGATCCTGGAAGTTGACGATGAATGGGCAATGATCAATGCCATGGACATGGCATGACTAGATGTCAGTAGACGGATCTCAGTAATTGTTTCAAAACATAGTTATAGTCCTTAATGAGAGGATGGAGATGAAAACTTTATAGTACTCTATAACCTACACAAGTTCTCTACTAAATCATTTTTAACTGTCAGAGAATTAAAAATATCACAGGTTAAAGGGATAAAATAGATACAATATACAGGTACAGGTACACAAAATGCATTCCATTTTATTGTTCAGTTTGCTTAAGACACTGATTGACGTAGTGCAGCAATTGTGGCTTATGCTGATATTATGAGAATTCTAATGAACCATTTTACTTGATGCATTATTAATTACTAATAAGTGTTAACTGACACTCTAAAGGTCACACCACAAATATTCAAACAGATTTATTTGAATTTAACTTTGTACAACAAGCTTTAACATGGTTACTTACATATCCCACACAAAAGAAATATCCATATATTTAAACTGTTTTGGATCAGAAGTTCAACATCATATAGGATGTCACTGTACCTATAGTGGATATGTAAGACACATATCTGGCTGTATGCATTTAAAATATCCCAAAATGTTATTTTCATCATGAATACACTTATGTCTGGTAATATATCGTAATTTAGTACTTTGGCAGAGTGTGGTATTGTAGCATCAGCTGACATCACATTCCATTGAATCATTCAACTTAATAATTGTTAACTGAAACTCTGAAAAATAAACTACAAATGTTCAAACAGATCATTTGATTTATGTTTGCACATTTGATCTGAATAAGTATGTGGTACATGTCCCACATATGCAAATGTCCATCACTGTTTACAAGATTTGGGGATCAGAATTTCACATTTAGTTGATGATATAGGATCTATTGCTACATAGAGTTGATCTGTGAGGCGCACATTTGGCTGTATTCACTTGCAATAGATACAATTGTTATTTCCATCATGAATAGGATTATACATAGTAATATCTTTTAATTTAGTACATCCCCTCATTGCCTTAAATTGTATGATACCTAGTGTACCCACTTAGTTTTTTAGCCTGTAAATGGCTAAATATACTTCTAGAAATCTCATAAATTTTTGGATGAATTTATCACCTTAATACATGCCCATTGGTTCACATTTTTGAGTGTCACCATGTCAAGTTTAACATTTTCCCCATGCTTGCACCCTTAGTGTCAAATTGAAATCTCCATATCTAACACATTGTAACTTCATTTACCTACATCTTACTGTTCTCTAAGATTAAGTCAAACAAGTTATATCTTTTCAGGTCTGGCCTGGTATCTGGAAAAAGGTGGAATAGCTGAATTAGTTTGGAAGCTCTCCTGTAGTCAGGTGGTGATAGCAAGGTTTCATAAGGACATGTGCAATGCACCTGCCATAAGTGACCAAGGTTAGTTCACATATCCACACTGATATACAGCACCTCAAAGACATAGCTGAGGTCTTCATGAGAGAGATCAGCACCATTGTTCAGCATGGCAGGGCCTCCCTGGAACTGTATTTTCCTATTATATTGTTGCCTTTTATGATTATCGACATCAAAATGGAATGCATTGTTGTTGTAAAACATGGTACTGGTCCCACCGAAAATTTTTATGCAGTGTGTTATTATTTACAGTAACAACTGCCCGAGCACCTGACACAATAAATGTGATATATAGCACCTGTCATTGTTTCTTTAGTGTGTACACCTATATGCATTTGAACAGGTATGTTGCAATTTGCTGCAAAAGTCATTGTGAGCTATCGTGCTTCACTATCCCTGGGAAAAATGTTATCACTTGTACAGCCCCAAACTACCATTTATTTTAAATACCACTCATTAGTAAACTTTGATGTCCAAAATTTGTTTGAAATTTAAAGCTTGTATGCAAATTTCATTTTTCATTACAATTTAGTTTTCAAAATTAAAATGTTTATTTTAATTTCCGATAAAATGTCATTTATCAATATTTTTAAATTTCAAACATATTTTCAGACAAGCCTCATCTTGTGTTACAATTAAGTTCTTACTGCATTGAAAAATTCCTACAATTAAGAAAAATTTTAGTTTTGGTTTCTCAAGAGAACTTGGGCCAAAACTTGCACCCTGTGGAACACCAGCTCACAATTTCTGACAGCTGTCACATGTCTTGTTTGCAAGGAAATTCAAAAAGACTTCATGCATAAAGTTGAAATAGGTGTGGCATGCAAACAGAAAAAAGTTTGACTAAAACTGGCCATAAATAATTTGGCCTGACAGGAATCAGATCACAATTATTTGTTCTGGTTCATTACCCACGAATGTAGTCCCAGTCTATTTTTTGAGCATTTTTTTCTGTCTCATTTTGTTGGTGATACAAGAGTTATATTTAGGCATTCTCGATGTTGATTTAAAGGTAATTGTTTAATCTTTAGAATTTCTGCATTAAGGAATGGTTGTCTGTGTGTATTTCAGTGACAGTGAAAAGTGAGTAATGAGTTAATGATGATCAGGTAGTGAAATGCTTTGTTTACAGTCCAACCTCTTAACAAAAATGCCAAATAACCTCTATCAAGAATTTCACCATCAGTTTATCTTGAAGGTTATTATAGAATAAGATATTATTTAGGATCATTTGAACACAATGGAAAGTACAGCACTAAGAATTATTATTCTAGATTTTAAGCAATTCTACAGTTTTAAATGCAAAACCAAATGAATTAAAATCTTAAGCAGAACTTCACAAATGTTATGTTGTTTGTAATGCAAAATATTGTACAATTTCAAAGATTATTATAATAAATAATATTAGATAAAAACGAACTTCATTCCTTTATCAAAGGAAACTTAAATCTTCATTGTACAGAAGGTTAGGAGAAATATCTTTACACCGTGATACCTTTACAAGCGACAGACGATAGTGATTTCCAGTTATAGCAATTTAAAATTCACCATAGAATTCTACAATTTAAAAATAAATCAATTAAATGTAATTCTATCTAATATGAAAGTATGTAAGTTTTGTACAAAAGAAAAGATCAACTTTTCTTATATTGCTGTCATGTTAAAAGATTATGGATCCTGTTTAAATCTCTCCTTTTTATGAACTATTCTCTTAATATCTAGCTATTTTGCAATCTGGCAACTTTCTACTAGACTGCAAAACATACCAGGAAAGTGTATTAACAATCGTTGTCTTCTATTAATAATCAATACAGAGTTCAGTTAAAAGGGAAGAAAATACCATTTTCTTCAATACAGCATGTATAGATTTAAGACTTGCAAATACAAAGATTAATAAAGTAAAACTTAATGGTAAAGTCCAAATATACCACACACATAAACACCCAAACATAAAATGTAATTTAAATATCTTTTAAAGACAAAAAAGGAGTTTCAAAACACCTCTTGTTTAAGTAAGAACAATATTAAGAACCACTGTATGTACAATGATAGAGTATCTATTTTCACCATTCACAATCACATGAAAGATATTAATTTACAGCATCACATAACCACAGTATTAAGACAAAAAATTTCAGATGATATAGAATTCAAATATCACAATGCACCAATCCATATACTCTCAAATATTGCTATGTAGATTAATACATGATAATTGGACTAAAATAGGTATTCTAAATCAAATCAAATTTTTTTAATTGTGTCAACTGATGTTTGAATATATATTCTTAGGACAACACAATGATTCCATCCTGAAACGCTGTGAAAACTTTTTTATGTGTATAAATATGCAACTCAGTAAGATATATTACTGAACTGAATGACTTAAATTGAAAGGTACCAACTTTTCCAAGAATTTCTTTATCATTTAAAAATATTGCTTTATCTAATTTGTCTGACTTTTTTCCACTGGTCTATTCTTCTGTCTATTCTCCTGCTCAAGTATTTCTGTGTTGATGCAGTTCAATGATACTTTATTCAATTGTTTATATATTTACAAGTAATACATAAGGTATTTATTCTCAGCATCAAAAGAGGACTTCATTATCAACTGTGGTAATATGCACATTAATCAAGATTATAATTTGGATTGTTATACTTATCAGTGACAAACAATCCAAAATAGATATGAGTTTATAAACCCAGTTAAAATGGCTGGGTTACATTTCTTTCTAACCACCGAAGACCATTTTGTCTTCTGTTGAAAATGCTGCAGTTCTCCCCGGGTATCAAACACATCATTCTATGATAACATATCTTCCAACCCTAAAAAAGACCTTCTCGGCTTATTTTCCCTTTCATTCTGAACAAGTATTGTTTGTTGGATTCTGCATTTTTTTAAATAAACTTTCATAAGCAACAGCCTGATTATGCAGATGTTCTGTATTAAAAAGAATGCACAGTTAAAGTATCTCAGGTACACTGGAAAGTTAGTCTGGTTGCCTGACCAACTCCACTAATTCTAATATGAATCCCAGATCCAAATCAAACACAGACTATCAGCTTACCAGACTTCACTGCAACAATTTTTGCTATTATTCTTTAAGTCCATATTTTAAGGGTAATTTCCTAAGATTTATGGTGAAATTGTACTGGTTTGCAGCTCTGTGATAACAATGAGAATGCATCAATTATGTTTTTTAATTGATTATGGTAAAAGCACATGTAATGACAATTATTTAGTGTGAACACAGCAAAGGAAAAATCAGAAAGGCAAAATACTATATTTCATCCAGGCATCAGAAATGATAAAATATGGGTAATAAATATGGATCTATAACAAATGCACTTTGAGAAATTGGTGTCAATATGTTTTGTAACCAACTGGTCCAGAGCATACAGATTATATTATGCTGATGGCATAAATGATGATGTAAACATCATGTCATGATAGTAATTCTGCATTAACTTAATTAACTAATTAAAATAGTGAAACACCAAAGAGTGATATCAAGGAAAATACATTTAAATACTGCCAGAAAAGCTACTTCAATTCCTTTGTTACTCAACTTTATGTCTAACCGCTCCAATGCCACAGATCAAATAACTGTATTCTGTCCAAAGAAAATTGATATTCTATGATTACATGTTCAAGGCCTTCATCAAATTCAATATTCTTCATGTCAAATCTTTTACTATGAATTGTGACCGTCTCAGCATCTACAAGTACACAATGTTGGAAATAAAATATACTGATGAATGATATCTCATATTATATCAGTTGACAAGGGCAAGCATTAACATATGACAGACTTCAGAATGTTTTATATTGCTCATGTTTCTAAAATAGCTATCATCAATTCTTTTGAACCAGAAGAAAAAAATGACAAATCCATGTCAGACATCCTTAGCTAGAATATTCCATACAAGTTACACTGATCAAATTGTTGTCACATAAAGTTTGCAATTTTACACTTAGTACATTCTTTACACCTTAAGGTACTTTATCTATAGAATCATCACATTTCAACCACGATAATATACGACTAATTTGCAAAATATCTAATACCTTAAAACGATTATCATTCTTCCAGGCAGAATTCATATAAGCCATTCAAACAATAAATATGGGATGGTATAAAAATCATTTTCAGTAGATTATATATTATAGGAAATTCACAAAACATCATGGGTTTTTTCAAGACAAAATGACACTATTTTGGTGTACTTGAACATGCATATATAAGTGATATCTTTCCCGCAAATATCTTCAGTTCTTGGACCTAATAAACACAGCCTCAAAAATAGAAACAATGTGTGCAAACTGGACTTTTTAAAGTAGAAGAAAAAATGTGCATCAACCAAGGCACCGGAAATGATGATCAAAGTGGCACATTCATTCGTTTAGACTCAGGCCACTCACTATACCCATTTCTATCTCTATGTGTGTGTCCACCTATATGTTTGTGTGTGTGCAATTGTGCAGATCTAGGCATTTCCTGGCTATGAACCTAATGAATTAGTAATTTAGCATGGAACAAGTACCAGTAGAAAGAAACAGTTGTTCCAGGTTTTATCCATTTCAGTATATCCAGATTAATATATACAGTTTTCCTTAGTAAGATCTACAAATTATCCAAATAATGTGTGCATCAATCCATAGTGATTGCTAGTCTTAAAACTTATAAAAATGCTTAATTTAACTGATCATGGCCATGATACAAAACTGTGAATGGTCTGAATTTCAATTTCACTTCATTATTGTATTTCAATTCAAAAAACATAAACTCTGTGCCTCACTACCTATTGTGAGTCATATCATGCTGACACAATGCTAGTCATATAGACCATTCTTAATGAGATCCTCATGAATATTACTGTATCGCGGAAACGAGGCTAAGCTAGGCAGATCGAGAAAAAATATGGCATCCTACTGTACATCGAGTAACGATCTGAGCTGTTTGCCAGATATTTCTTTTGCATTCGTTGAGAATTTCATCACGGGTGTCTCCAGCAGTTCAGGGAAGAAACAGATGACAAAAGGATTCAAGTATTACAGTGAGGGATATGTCCATTCTCTTAAACGTAAGTTGGTTTACGTCCTATCTTGAGTGTCCTTTTTCTCTACAGCACACAAAATGCAAGTTAACGATAGAGAAAAGAAACTATTTAAAGCATGAATTTTGTTTATGATTAAGTATGGTTTAAATGCACAGCTAAGATCAATCAATACTGTGGTCAAAACACGCGGTCAGAATAAAACATTTACAAAATGTGCACAGTGACACAAACTGCCCTTTTAACCAACCACGCCCCCCAAACCAGTAGAGACTTTGTAGGGTGTTTTAAATAGTTTTGGGCACATGTCGGTATGCTTGCATTTTAATTTATATCAGAAGTGCACAACCTGGTTGTTGTTATGGTGCTTGCTGCCTTTAGTGCCTGCGGGTTGGAGGAACTGGGATTTTCCCTTTAAATGACATATTTTTTTTCTTTTCTGAATCATTTGTCAACTGACAATATGGATATACGATTTTATTTATACGAACACATTTTTTTTGTTTCAATAAGAGACTGGCAGTTATATATTTACCAACAAAACAGCAGGATTATTTGTTCAAAGCTGTTTGAAACCCATTCATGCATATATATATATATATATATATATATATATATATATATATATATAAATCAAAGCACCCTGCCCCCAAACACACAAATTGGTCCCATATTTATGTGAACTTCTTCATTGATTATAATATATATTATTTTTGTGGTGTTGGTAGATGAATGAATTTTAACACCCAATATGTAAATGTAGACATTAGATAAAGTAAACATAATAGGGAAGAATCGTGTCTAAACAATATAAAATTTTGTAATTTAATGTATGGGATATTCTGTTAATCTGTTTATTAAAATAATTTTCTCTTTAACTGCACAACGGAACACAACAATATTCGTCACGATTTTTTCCCTTGCCAGTATCAATTGTAGCAGCCATGGTTGCGAGGTAAAATGAAGCTGGTGCCTAGCTTAGCCTCGTTTTGGATTCGCTGACCCAGGGTCACACGAATGCATGAATACATTCTGAGAATGGTCCATAGACCTGGTCCAACATTACTAATCCCTTTAAACTCATCAGCTGATTCATTCCTTTAAATATTTATGCACTTTTTGGTAGTGGGTGATTTCAAATTTAACTTTTCTCTATATCTCTGCTTGCACTAGATGCAAAATCTCAGCTTGATTTTATGTTTTTATGTCTATGACAGCTTTTAACAAGAAAACAACTAATCAATTGGTTGAAAGTTTTAATATTGCTGATTACATCTGCCTGTTGTAGTAGACACAAAATAGAGCATCATTTTATCTATGAATTTATTTACCCATGATGCTCTGCAAATTTCTGATTGTGTCCATGATGTAGTCTATCTCCTTCCCTTCCCTTTTGCCAATGGACAGAAAGGAACATTCCGACTTTACATAACTGACCCACCAGGTACAAGTTAATAGGAATTTACTTTAGATATATATCGATAATATGTTAAGAATAAGGACATAGTTCATACCATATACAGGGAATTTGAGTAAATAACGTAAAACCACTTTGTCTCAGGAAAAAGTCTTTCTCAGATCTATGGAACATAAATGAATATGAGTGTATTAGTTTGTTTTTCTGTCTTAATATGGCAGAAATATTACTTTTCCTTTCGGGTCGTAAGAAATTAATTGCCAAAATAACTGGCATTATTACTTACAATTGAAAATACAATAAACAGTTACAATAAAATGCTAACTAAAGCCACATAACATTTAGCTGACAAGAAATATATTTAAATGTATAACGGGGAACTAAATACTAAGAGACACAAAAAATTGGCAAAGAAGATGAGTAAATGTAAGTTTATTTGAAATATTTATTGCAACATGTGTATTTCATTTAAAGGGCTATTGTATGTCAAGGTAGAAATACACAAAATGAAATGTATTATATATACCAACCATAAACACAAAGTATTCTATCAAGTTTATTCCATGATATCTGCTTTGTTTCTTTGACTGTTTTGTTTTGGTTTATTATTATTATTATTATTATTATTATTATTATTATTATTATTGTGTGTTGTTTCATCCAAACAAATATAAAAGAAAGTGTGTAAATAATACAGTCACCAGCATTTCCTATATTATTTTGCTTCCTAAATCTTTACTTCAATTAATGAGGCCAGATTGAAGTTCAAAATCACCTTTAATAAGGAAGGACTACAGAGACACCTTATTTGTACTTACCAAAGGAAACAATTGTCACTCATGTGAGTGTAATACTCTTCAGAAACAAAAGACTAAAATCTTGTTGATGAAATCGATATGGAAAAAAACCAAACTTGTGAAAGTCCATGCCTGGTACAAAAAGTTGTATTAATAAAAATAAGTTATAAAAGCGAAGACCTAGGCATTTAACCTGATGAAACAACTTTGTTAGTGCCAAGCTTTTCTCTATGTATCCTGCTGATATTGCATAAATTGTTAGAAAGTATGATGGCAAATATACAAACCTGATGCAGCATCTTCCTAGTCATTTGTTCCACCCAGCATGTCTGTATTATCTATTCCACAAAAATTGACACAAGCTATTATGGAAATCTTCCATAACACTTGGTGCATATTGTTCTAAACAAATTAGCCAACTTATTTCAGTCAATGAATATATTAAAATACTACAAATGCAAATCATTCCATCAGAGAAAGGTAAATTTTAAAAACACACAACTGATCATTCTTCTATAGCAGTTCATAATTTCTCTTTCAACTGTGTGCCTGCCTTTATAAACTTAATCACTAGCACTAGCGGTTAAGTTAGATATATTAATTCTTCAATAATAGTGTGTCGGATTAGGCAAACAAATGTTTGATGGTCTGTCCATTTGCAACAAACTTTTCGCCGAGTTCTTCTACTACCGAATTAAAGACAATCTTGATACTATATTCAATAGTCAGATTAAACAACGGGTTTTTCTTTTTAGCATGGAATAAAAAAAAAACAATACCTTCCTATAGCAGTGACAGTGAACTCATAAACTACGTATGTTTCTGAAACTAGTTACATTAAGTAAACTGTCTTAAGATTAGTCTGCTATTGCATGGATGTCTTGTGCACACAGAAGTTGACTGTCTTCCCATGAAGTAGTTGATTTGCAACAGTGGCCATTTAGATATATGAAGATTCTTTTAACATAGGCATGTACTTATTAGCTATGATCAACCAGTGTTCGCTGCTATGCAGTCTGAACCATTACTATTAATATTTAGTACTAGTTTGCATTCCTGATACTTTAAAATTAACATAAAATCTTTTGTGATATTTTCATATTGACATTTCCTTAAAAGCTGACTTGTACAAAGAGCATTATCCAAGATTCTAAATTTTCATTTTTGTTAATCAAAAAATTAAATTTATTACAAGAGAAACAAAGTTTTCATTGATATCATTCCTGAAAAAAAAACTTGGGTTTTTTGTGATGAATTTCCATCAATTTTTATATCTTAAGTACTCTCTAAACATTTCAGTGGTTGTATCGTCTCGTCTGTGAAGTATAGGCGAGGCATATAGACTCCTTGTTTGACTGTGTTTCTATCATAATTGGCACAAGTCTCAATGATCAACTTTTGCATTTAACTCCATGTTCCCAACACTCTTGTATGAGACATCATAAAACATGGGTGCATTTATCTTTTAGGATACAACTCGCCATAGGTTAAAGGTCATAGTGACCTACTTTTCATTCTACTGTGATTACGTTATGTTTTTGCATTTAGATTAATGTATCTGATACTCTTCTTGTACAATCATGAAACTGATAGGTATATTGATCTTGGAGTGTACTAATCATCACGTGTATACATAGGCCAAAGTGATATAGCTGTGTTGTTTCATTTGCCAAGTTTCTCTAATTCTTGATTGCAGAGTCATGAACATGGATGGGTATATTCGTCAGAGAGGACTACTCACAGCAAACAGAAATAGGCCTCAATGACCTTTTTTACTCATCAGTGGTTGTGTTATGATTTTGCATATAGCTCAATTTTTCTGATACTGTTATATGTATAGGTACATAAATTATTCATCTTGTTTATTTCATCCCCCTAACAACTTGGAAGTATCTATTTAAACAGAATATATAAGCAACTGTTTCAAATACAGAACAGAAAAATTACATAAATAAATTCACAAATGGTAGCAAAAAAGGAAATGGTACTTAATAGTTCCAACAAATTGAAAGCACAAAACCATATTTACAAAGTTTAATATAAAATTTGGTTACATGATGTAGTTACTACACAGCACAACTCTTCTTTGGAGAACCTGTTGTCATCACCTAACTTTTTTTACCTTTAATTCTTAATATCACTCCTGCAAATTTATATACATATTCTGCTTATCCAGTAAAAACTGTCATGAGCAACCTTTGCTATAAGCGACCACCTGTCATTTCCGACCACAATCGTAATGCACGGATCGATTTTATTATATAAACGCTCTGTTATGAGCGACCACCTGCTGAACGTGACCAGCGACTGCAATGTCTCGGCAAAATATGCATTTCGACACTGCTATGAACGACCGCATCGCAAATACAAGGATAAACTCCACCGACCTTTATTAAATCCCGCTCAAACCGTTCTAAATAGAAACAAAAAATTTTAAAAAATAGGCAGGCTACTGATGTCTGAATATTTTAGCTATGCTTATAGTGTTTTATAGTTTCTGTCATAAACCAGACTAAAGTATATGTAGTTTTTTTCCTAGTCTGGTTCCCTGCTTCTTATGCTCCCTGCGTTGTTCTCCGCTATTCGAATAGGGGTGAGCAACGCAGGGAGCATACAAAGCAGGGAACCAGACTAATTATTCCCCCACTTAGCCTGCTTCCCGGCTTTAATCGCAGGACCCGACATCCATGTGAATGACCATATCGCGAGAACAGACGTACACCACTGACCTATATGTATTCAATTGTTGCAATGACCGCTTGGTTAGTAACAATTACTCTGATCAAAAACAAGCATAAAAGGAATAATTAAAAGAAAAAAGGATTGTTGCTATCGGTGATGGATGCTACAGTCTCTAAACCAGGCTAATGTACATGTCACGAATTGTCATTGTGGTGCCAAAGTTGACATAGTGGTCGTGTATATTGTTTGTCTTTAGAGTTAATCCATATTGCCAGGGGTAAATAAGGTCATTGTCTATTAAACCAGCAAGAGAGAATCGTTTGTGGGATTCGATTGATAGTGTTCAAGACTTGTAATGTTGTTGGTTTTCCCCCCGATGTTAAGTGATTACAGCCCAATCACAAAGCTGTCGTCTATTAAAGTTGGTGTGACCGGGTTGCACACTTAGCTTATAGAGTTTATCCTAGTATGTCATCTTTGAATGAAGCCGTTGACTTTTGTCTCCGAGTAAATGGTTCTGTTTCTGGATGAGATAATTGTTTCTTTTTATTTCACTAATTGTTAGATATGCAATGCACATGTATAGATTTTTCATATTATCCCACAGCCCAGTCAAAGCCGTCTTTACATTCGATATTACAACTGAGCACTAATAATTTTAACACCTAGAACCTTAATGACAATGGACGAACCTCCAACTAAAAAAAGACAAATTTTAAGGCTGGAAAAAATAATTATTGTAACTGAAAGAAGTCAAAAAGAGCAGACCACTCGCAAAAAAAGCGGTTTAAATGTCGGTAAAACAAATTTAGGTTATTATAAAGAAAAGAAGTAATTCAGAAACGATTTCATATGCTAAAATATGTGATCTTCATACGTAAATGTGATTTCATGTTTAATGACAGTGTTACGACCCTGTAGTTAAATTACATATGTGTTAAAATTTAAATTCTTCTAATTCTTTGTTTCATTTTTTATTTCATTTTTACATCATTAAATGTAATTATTATTATGATGATGATTATGTTTCATGGGTCTAATAGTTTGTTAGAAACATCGTATTTATTTAAAACGTAAATGTGACTCATGTAAGCACGAGCTTTGTATGATAGTAAATTCGTCGCAAGTAAACATTCAGCAGTAGCTATGTAAATGATTGACTGATACTTTTTCAGGCTTTCGTAATGTCCAGATGGATTGCAAAATCACACGTGTCCTTCGTGCGTGTGTACATGAAACGACATATTAGTTTCTTTTATATGCTCATTTACCTGTAAGAAATATTTAGTCATAGTCGTAGTCAGTCACAGTTGAGTCACATCATAACATCTTGTAGAGTTTCTAATACCTTAAGGAAAAGGTATTTCTGTGCTGGAAAGAGTTATTCATTCGTACGTATGAGGAACATGTGTATTGTTAGTGGTGGTAGCTGTACTTCATCTACTTTCTAAATAATTATTTTCCCTGGAGAACAACCCTACTGGCTTTGGACAAAGACATTTGTTGAAATTATTTCTAAATTGAAGCAGAACAATACAAATTGTGATTCAGTGAAAATTCTGGACATTTTGTTAGCCTTGGTCTGACGTCATCATCCGCCATCTTGGAACGGAACTGAGATTCAGACTATATCAAATTAGAACTGGTTATTCACAGGACTTACGTGTTTTCACAAATTTAGAACATATTTTTGGATCTTCTTCGTAAATCGTAAGTCTTGTTTCATATATTTACCTTTTCACCGTGTTTTCTAGGGAAATAAATTATTTTTGTTAAAGTTTACAAAGCTTGTTGTCTTCACTCTTTCTTCGTGTTACTTTGAACGAGCCGATAAGTAAGAACAGAAGTATATCTTTGTTGCTATATAATTTTGTTTTTAGATGAATGCAAACAAATTTTAGCAAGAAATATTAATAAAGAATAGA
>JAECUM010039775.1:0-19470 GCA_016617855.1 Megalonaias nervosa | reverse complement strand
TGTGTGTGTGTGTGTGTGTGTGTGTGTGTGTGTGTGTGTGTGTAACTTGTTGCCAACACAACTTTGTACCACAGTTTTCCATGGTATTCCTGAACATGTTAGACCAACAATTTAATGTTATGGGGCAGGGTACTGTTTTGAAAATTTCCATCTGTCAGTAGGTCAAAAAATATCTTTCTTTTATTTATAGCAAAATCCATTATATTATTTGAAGAAATAAAAATCTTTAATTATCTTGAATTAAACTAAAATAAAATGTTAATATCATTAAATTGGTAGCAAGATTACTCGGTAATATCCGTACATTACTTACTGACGGAAACTACCGACGTACCGATACAGTGATAAAGTACGTTGGTACTTACCACCGGAAATAAATACCGCGTTAAATCGGTATACTGGTAACACCGCTCACCTCTACTCAGTACCATTATTGTTATTATGATTACTATTTAGATTATTATTATTATTATTATTATCATTATTATTATTATTATTATTTATATTATTATTATTATTATTATTATTATTATTATTATTATTATTATTATTACATTATCAGCATGTTTCGCTTAGTGCAATATTCAACAAAAATCGTTAAGTACGAGTACATGTTGTTCTGTCCCTAATTTATGCTACACACGAGACTATATTATCCTGCTCACCTTAATCCATCCTGTAAATGAAATCATCACTGACTTTAAAAAAAATCACTGAACTGAGATTGTTTTGTGCAACAGTACAAAATAATGATGTCACTGGTAATTGACAGTTTACATATGATTGTGAAACAAAGGAAGGCCTCTTTCTACGGCCATCTTGCATTATTTGACTTTGAAACAGCTGTCCATACTTCAGAACAATAGCGTACTAAACGGGGCAGGGCGGCGGACGGGGCTATTGCCCCGGACGCCAGAGGTCTTGGGTCGCCTAAAAAACAGTTTTTTTTATTATTTTTTTTTTTATGAAAATGACCAAAATTGTGTCTTTGTAAATTTGTTACTCTTCAATCCCGATCTTACAGAAAATGACATAACGCAACCATGTAACAAGAATTTGCAAACTTATTTCTGCTGCCAATGTGTGCTTAATGAACAAGCTGCTAATCTGTCCATCGGCAACCCCTAACACCCCGCTAATCCTCTTTCGCATCACAGCAAATGAGACTCCAGAGATCAATATATGAGAGATCTGTGATGAACTGGGAATAAAAGAAGCCTTACTGTTAGTAATACATCAATCAAAACTTCTCCCGCACACCATTTTTGAAACACTGAGATGATTTGAGCTAGCCAAGGGTAGTCGCACTCTCACGCTATCGCCGCTAAGTATGCGCCTCTGCTCTCTTTCGATTTACTGTCCAGTTTTGGATATCATGATGACCTGGAAGGCGGTCATGCATGCACATAGTCTAACAAAATAGTTTCTGCAAAACGTAAATATGCCCATGCTCATTGGATCACTTCCGTAGACAAATCTTCATTTTCAGCAGCAGGGAGGGTAAACAGACCACTCTTATAATTAAGCCAGATTTTAATGATAATTGAGCCAGAATTTGCTTCAATTATATACTGTTCGAGCAGACCCTCTTTTCTCTGTCTGCTTTAAAAATATCTCTTACATATATGTGGTCACCCCTCCCTGCTGCTGTCGATTTGAAACCAATGATTTATAAGTTCAAAAATAAACAGCAGCTATGATGTTCAGTCTACCATTCCACTGGGTCCCTTCTGCCGGTAAAGCCTTTTGCCAATAAGATCCTAAGAGTCCCTTATTGAGGTCTAAAGCCCACAGGGCACTCTTTCATCGGTTAAGACCTGTCTTATGGTCCACAGGCACCTTATTGAGACTTTTTGGTCCGGCGGGCATTCTTTCTGAATGCCCCTATGTGGGTACCCTTCAGTGATCACGACTTCACATCAGCCTGTTGTTTATTTTAGGACGCAAGCGCATATAGTAATCCTCCCCCCCCCCCCGAATCAAACCCCGGGGAAAGTGCAAAACTGCACTGGCCACGTTGTTTGACGTTGGCGAGGGTTACATGAGGCTTATGCTTGCGCCCCAATTATTAAAATAAGTGGCATCCCAGGGCCACAAACCACCGACATGTGTCAGTCATGGGGAACCGAACCCTAGACCTCGAGTACGAGAGTCAGACGTGATAGCAATGCACCATGTTCCACTTGCAAATATGTGTTTCAAAAATAAATATGTAAGCATTGGCTCTGTCACTGCAGATTCTGTGATCAGTATTTTATCTGATTCTGAATAAAATCTGCAATGTTACATTATTTCTGCCGTTTCTGTCTTGTTTGAATATTATATTATCAACCTTTGATTTCATCAGGACAGAACTCTCTAGCAATGAATTCAGTTCATATGAGGCTGGGAAATCGAAGTCAAAGAAGAAACATGACTGTATAGGTATGAAACTATTAATTATCTATGAACCGTTTTATCCTTGACTGTCAAGGGAAATAACTGCTTCATTACTCTATGAGTGACAGAGTTATTCAGTATCAAGGACCAAATATTCTATCAATACCAGCAGCAGAGAGGGTGTAATTAAATCATTGTTATATCAATAATAATCGGCGAAGCTCATTCAGCAAGATTAGCTCGAGAGCGACTAGAAGCGATACAGAAATATCTTCCGCTTCATGATGAGGTCAAGCAAAAATTAGAGCAACGTCAACAAACACAAGAAGAATTTACAGAATCCGCAGAACAATTATTTAAACCTATCACGAAAACTACTGAAGGTATTCTTCCCGTGTTGAAAAAGACCGCTGAATCAACTGAAAAAATAGCGGAGCGAACTAAAAAGACAAAAAAATTTCTACGAGAACTTCCTGCCGAAATAGCTGCTGCTCAACCAACCGGAGAAATAGATCAAACAGAAGGTACTCAGCAAAAATCAGGGTTTAAATTATCTGATAAATTTAATGAGCTTTTTGTTGATAGTATCGTAAAGTTTAATGTAGATGAATTAGCTGAAACTGCTTTTTTATCTTATGATGAACGAAAAAAAATTCTAAAACCCGAGTATGCTGATGATATTATAAATCGCGAGAAATGGTACAAATGGATTTTTCGTTTACATTTTAATGTTGATCAAGCTCGAACTAAGGATTCGAGATATGTTATTTATGGTGCAGCTATAAAAAGAATGACGTCGGCTCTTCAGGAAATACAACAACAACAACAGGAACAAGAACCAGAAAGATCAGTAAATGAATATTTTAGATTAGAAATTTTAATCGGTGGAAAACGATCCGGTAATAATTCTCCAGAAATTATCAACGAAATCTCATCAATTTGTCAACGATTATTTACCGGTGGCATCATGGATATTAACGTGTATCGGTCCCTCATTACTGAAATTACCGATGATTATCACAGTGATTAAACAGTTAGATATAATTATTATAATAGATGATCATACATATTGCTCAACGTGGATCATCTATGGTCAGGGTGGGAAATTCAAGATTACCTGTATACAAAAAATTCTACGGAGATGGACTCGGTGATGTTGTTCAGGGTTTATTTTCGAGGATAGCCCCAAAAGCAATACCAATCGCAAAGCAACTAGGAATGAAAGATATTGACGTTATTCGTGAAAAAGTTATTAGCGCTGCTGGTGATGCTGCCAGTAAAGCATTTTCTGCAATCAAGGATAGATTATTACGATTAGTACGTAGACCACAAATAGTCCGACCTCCACCAGTAAAATTATCCAGCACTGAAGTGATGCCTGCAAGCGTTAGTAAAATAATAAATAAAGCCGCAAACCAAAAGTTAGCGTCAATGGTTGGTGAAAAAGAAAGAAATATAGCCGCTAGTCTGATAGCAGGAAGTGGTTTTCGTGTTAAACGATAGCAAATATAATAAGGATGTTCAAACGCATATCTGATCCCGCATTCGACATGGACGCACCAGTCCTCAAAGATGAATCGGTACGTGATTATCAATATTATTCTTATGACGCACGTGTACCTGACGAGCGTGGAAGAATTGAATTAGAAGTTCAGGATACAAGCAGATATTTCTTACCTGCTGAGGCATTTATTGAAGTCGAAGGTAGACTTTTAAAATTACATAATACGGATTATGGAATTGGTGATCGAGTTGGTTTTGTCAATAATGGTATTATGGCTTTATTTAAAAGTGCCGCATATAACATTGATGGACGAGATATTGAGATCTGTCATAACGACATTGACGTTGCCACAACAATACTTGTTCTTGCAAGATACAGCGATGATTACTCAAGATCAGTTGGTCCATCAATGATGTTTACCAAAGATACAACTGATCATCCAGAAAACAGAAATGTAACATTAAATGCAGCTGGGGACACAGTTGTATCAATGAATGAAAATTTCAACTTGGGATTCGCGTCACGTCGATTAATGCTGGGCGACGATGAAAGATTTTCATGCGCGATTCCGTTGTCACACATCTTTGGATTTTGCAGAAATGTTAGAAAGGTAATTTTTGGAGCCAAGCACACAATTGTACTCGTACGAAAAAATACCGACGATGATGCAATATGGCACGCTGAAGGAGCTAACACAGGTGCAACTGCGGCAATTCATGGTAAAGTAATACTGACAAAACTTTCATTATGGATGCCAACAATGACACCAGCAATATCTGAAGAACAGCGGATACTTTCTTTTATGGACAGCGGCGGTAAGTCAACGTTGTCATGGCTAACAATGACCACTGATTCTATCCAGAGTAACATTAATGGTTTATTTACATGGCAAATAGCATCACAGCAAGGTGTCTCTGCGCCGCGACATATATTTGTTGCACTTCAAGATGTTACGCGAGTAAACTCACAAATACGAAGTATTATGATATTTGATAAACTCGGCGTTACTGAGGTTTCTTTGAGGATAAATGGACATCAAGAACCAGCCGAGGATATTTTGTTAAATTTTGAACAAAACAGTGTTGCACGTGCGTATCATCGTCTGATGGCGTTTATGGGAAGTGATCAAAATGTTGAAACTGATTTACAAATATCACAGCTAGATTTTACAACACTGTACCCGATTTATTTTACTTTTCGCTGGAACATTTGGATTTGTTTAGACAGTCCGTCGTTGACATACATTTTCGAGCTCGTGTGAAGCGAGGAGTTATTGCTAATTACAGAGCAATCGCCGTTATACTCAGCGATAAAACAATGTTACTTGAAGATGTTGGTGGACGAATGAGAGTTATTCATGCGCCAGTAGAAAACATGTAATTAGATCATGAATAAAATTATAAATGTCATATCATCATGTTAGTGTCAGTCTGACCCCGGGTCAGATAAAACGATTACAATCACCGTTAGCATCACGATGCGGAACAAAAATATCATTAAAACAAGAACAAATGAGCGGTGCAAATAAATTATCGTTGACCGAACGTCAATTCAAGAGATTCAACGAAGCTAAACACGCCAATAAAGGAATACGATTAAATCTTTCCGTGGGTGCAATCAAGGATACTATTAAAACCGGAGGAATATTTCCGCTTCTCGCAGCTATTTCAGCATTAATAGCCGCAGCCGCTCCAGCTGTCGCAAAAGCTGCTGCGTTAGGTGCAGTTGGGACAGCTGCTGGAATGGCTCTGAAGAAAGCAACAGGAAAAGGATTTTAAAAAAGGGAACGAAGAGGTCACGGTCTTAGACTTCCAGGGTCTCGATACGGAAAAGGATTAAGAATTCCAGGGACTCGCTGATTTTCCCGATGTCTAACTTTGATTTACTCGATGCTGCTGCGCGATTAAATAGAAAGAATTTTAGAGGTGTTTTTATGCGTGATCAATTACCGAAAAATCCAAATCTGAAAGAAACAGGTATTATTAATCTCGATAAAAGCTCTGGTCGTGGCACTCACTGGGTTGCATATGCAATTGATCCACGTGGTATTGTTTATTTCGATTCGTATGGGTTGGCGCCACCAAAGGAATTTTTAAAATACGTCGACAGAGTGCAAAGCATTCCTGTGCAAAGAACTGCACTTCAGAGTATTCCACTCTGGTATTCAACGATACCAACACAAACATTAACCGACCCGCCGATATGTGGCCGTGAAGCACTAGAAGTACTTGATGCTGGATCAAGATCAACGAAACCACCTCATAAAACTGTACACGAATATACATTAAATAATCGCTAATCATATAATGGTTGATATTTATGGAAGATCTTCTACTAGTGCTCTCACCGACAAGAAGAAGGAAGATATCGATTTATCAAAATACGCCACCAAAGACGATCTTGTTGATATCATGAATTTATCTGGAGTTGACCGAGATGAAGTTGTTATTTTTCAGGATAAATTCGGTGTTTTAAAGACAAGTAATATTAAGTGGATCGATATAATTCGTAGAGTTCTTGGTGCTACCACGGACAATATTCCAGTATTTACTGACTGTGGTAGAATCAGAGACTCAAATGTCTCAATCGCAACTATCAGAGATGAAATTAAAAAAAGTGTCGCTGATCGTTTAAAATCCGCCGGTGATACAATGACATAACATGAATGGAAATAAAATCGTTGCTTTAAGAGAACCAGCAGGTGATGAAGATGCCGCAACAAAGAAATATGTGGATGACAAAAATATTCCGATGACAACTTCGTTGTCGACGATCAATGATGGAATGATCGCACTTAGAACTAAATTTTATAATCACATACAACTGTTTATGAATTTTCGCAGAAACGTAAACAAAACCACTAATGATTTTTTTGGAAGTCCACCAACCGTTGATATTAAACTCGCCGACATTAATACAAAACTCAATGATATTGTCAGTGGAATTCCTAATATCGTCAATAAAACCAATCTGATTCAAATTCCACACAAACAAACTAGCAACATCACGTACACGGTGGCGTCTGGGGTATCAACGTGGACACCGCGCGATAACACTCTCGAACATACCGCAGAAGTAACTGGGTTATACAGGCTGTCCATGCATGGTTGGGAAATTACTGCGGCCACTTCATCATCACCGAATGTATATTATAATCAGCTACTGGTGATGCTAACTAAGGAGATCAAAGAAACATTTAAGTTGACATCAACGGAAATACCCCCGAGACGTTACTGGTGGTGTCTGGAATTTATCGCTGTCTTAGAGAACAACTAAAGTATAATGATAGACGTTCAGCAATATAGATCCGATCAAGTAACAACATGGCAGAATAAATTAAAAACCATCATCGATAATTGTACAGCAAAAATAAAAAAATATCGTAGACGTGCGGTTGTAGTTGATATCGTCGTTTATTCGGTTTCCGCGATTGTTGCTGGAACCGGCATAGTATTATCAACGTTGACGATGACAGCGTCTATCGTTGTAACAATCATTGTTTCATCGTCAACCACGATCGCTAGAATATTTAATATTATCGCGAAAAAGATAGATACGTGCACGAATGAAAAATTGAACGAGTACACGATGAAATTACATACAGCAACGACCGCATACTCTAAATTATCATTGATGATTTCTTCGTTGCTTGATGATGGAATAATATCTGACGAAGAATTCAGTATTATAATAAAGATCTACAATGAAGTATTTGATGAAAAAATTCCTGAACAGGATTTAAAACAATAATAGTATAATAATGACAACGTCATTGGAATTATTACAACGGATCGTCACTAATACTGCTCCGGTAAAAACCACAATGATATCGGCAAGTTCAACTAATCCTGAATTCAGTATTAATTTTCCGACCGCAATTCAAGCATCCGAGATAGCGCTAGCGCAATTATGGGTTTATTATAGTTGGCCAAATATTAGGTCAAAATCGTTTGGTGGACTACAACCGAATAATTCATTAGTATTTGCAAATAAAAATAAACCCGATGGAACTCCTGATTGGCAAGTAGTTAGTATTCCAACGGGCAGTTATCAAATAGAACAGATCAATGAAGAATTTCAGCGTAGGATTAAATCCATCACAGGAAAAGAATCAAAGATTGCCATTACTGTTCATGAACCAACGTTATCACTGGCCATTGAAATATTATCGCCAGATTACGCCGTTGACATTTATCAGAGTTCAGTCAGATCAGTATTAGGATGGCCAGAAATTTCAACGGTTTATTCTGGTCCACCGGAACCACGTCGAGATGAATTTCCCACAGCAGAGCGAAGATACACAAAAATTCCGGATTATCTACCGATCATGTTGAAATACAACCACCACCGCTTAATCAAGATATTGATGGAACGCAGTATCCTAAACTTAGTGTAAACCCTGTTCAGTTTACGAGATGGAAAGGACATTTTGAGGAATATTTTTATGATATACCAATTAAAAATATTTCTGCAGCTATTAATTTTGATTATAATCGTAAAATTACTGATTTAGAAAATCTATTTTTATCATTGTCACAATTTTACAACGATGATACAAAGCAACAAATCATTGAAACAATGACAGATTTAAATCAGATTAGATCAGATATGTTTTTCATCAACAAAATTATTATCACAGATTATGTTGCATCTTACGAAAAATACCCATCAGATAGTATTATAAGATTATTTCTTGATTACTACAAACATAACCGCAGATAAAATTCAAACATTTGTAAAACCGGATTTTGATATAACCGGATTAAAAAAGAAAATTGTTGATGTTATCAACAATTACTTTCCAAAAATCCTTGAATCATGGAGAAAAATAGCACCACCAGCAAGTATTCTCCGATACAATAATAATCCATACAACGAAGGTCGTCATGTCTCACCGGGTATCGTTAATATCACATCAACGATCGCTGTCAATCTAGTATGTGATGTCGTCGACGGCAGTTATCAAGTTGACACTGATAAATCCAACCAGGCCCAACAAGGATACATTCTGTATTCATTTACACCTCAAGTCCCACCAGGTTATTTGATTGTATCAGAACCAATCAACGTTGTTTATCTAAAATGTCATAATCCACTCTTATCGCGGATACATTTTAAACTTACTGACCAGTCTGGCCACTTGCTCGATCTGAGGTCAGATTCGTTAAATAAAAATCTGTAGATAAGATGGTAATGACTTCGTCATCGTAGTTACGGAAAACATCAAGCAAAACAAAATATCAAATAATTATTTTCTTTTTACCCCCGTGATTTTATCAGGATCAGAAATTAATTATTCTGGTACGACACTCTTAGTTTCGTTGTCACTATAGTCACACTCGTCCTTATCTTTAGCCAGTAACTCTTCCGTCATCGACATGATATCTCTCAGCTGTTTTTTACGAGTGTGTACGAGTCTTTTCGTTTCGTATTCGTGAGATAATTCTGACCTAACCTTTTCGATGGCCCGTAAAAGAGGAATAAATAATTTCACCTGCGTATCCGTGATTGCTGCCAGCAATCGTAACATCGCCTGTTGGACTAACTTTATGAATCTATAATCGGAGGACAGCGTATACCTATTTTCTGATTTTCGAAATTGTAATGATTCAAAATCACTCATTATTTTTTCAGGATCAAGCTCATCAGATATTTTTATACCGCTGTGTTGTAATTGCTTAATAACAGCAATAATATCATTCATATTTTCATGATTCATTATATAAAAGTCATTTGTTTAAATAAATTTATTTTTAAGAAGACAAGAATAAATTTGTAATCCATGGATTATTCTTTCTGTATTCTCGCTCTGAATTTTTGTTGTAATCGTCGGCGCGCACGTTCGTCACGTGAAACAGGCATGACGGAACATGATCGATGTGAGAATCCTTTTCCTGCGTAAATTCTATCAATGAATTCTACATAAGTAATATCATGTCTTTCACTAACTTTGACTTTCGTCCACGGAGGTAATTTATCAGCAATACTGATTTTATCTCTATCGTAAATAATTGAATTCGTATCCATTTTTATTAATTATCAGCATATCTAAATTTAATCTTCTGATTGAATTTTTTCGAAAACGCTGATTTAGTTATATTATTTGCAACAAAACGTATTGAAGGCATGACAATATCAAAGTATTTCCCAGCCGAAGTCATCGATGGGAATATTATTTCTTCATCTGTTTCTGTATTTGTGGATATAACTGATCTTGGATATTTATTACCATGACCGGTTCTTCCTGATTTACAATTCTGACTTTGTGTAACAACGCGCAAATTATTTAAAGAATTATCTTTCGTGTCTGAATTGATGTGATCGATTACAAACCCTTCTTCGATCGGACCATTAAAACACTCGTAGATGAATCTATGAGAGTAATAGCTTTTATCTTTTCTAACACGAAAAGTGAGGTAACCACTAACACTGTCAGTACTAACTGGTTTTTTTCGTTGACAGTGTCTGATAATACCACTACGAGATGCCTCGTAATTCTTAATGACGGGATGTTTCACAAACTCATTCTGCTCCATTTGTATATATAATGTCATTCTTCTAAATGATTATTCTAAAATCTAACCAAATAATCATTTATGGTTTTAAACGGAGATGCCGATGGTCCATATTTCTCATCGTAATACCGCTTCATCTCTTTGTATTTTTAACCGCCACATTGCACGCATAATTGAGTTTTTCCTCTGACTCCAACACCGCATCGAACGCAAGGTTTTAGTCCTGTGTTTCCTCGTCGAAAACTCTGCATATGATATCCGCAGAATTCTTTTACGCATGGTTTATTGCAGCGAAATGAAACCCCAATCATTAACCAGTTGCATTTGTTATTTGTTTGTATCATATATTATGAATGAAAATCTAATTAAATAAATCCTGTCTTAATTATTATAATGGAGGAATTGAAGAGATTATCCGTAATCGAACCTTCCGCCGTCACGGCGGGTGCAAGATTTGATCTTGATAAATTACCAAAATCCAAATCTAAATACTCAATGCAAGACCTAGCTTTGATGAATGATGATATAACCGATCGTATTCGTGAAGCTAAAAAAGAATTTCGAAATGATGGTGCTACTCATACTTGGTCGTCATTCAGAATCAGAGATACCGTCGACACTAAGATGAATGACGAACGAGGAAGAAGTATTATTAATTACCTCGATGATCAGCGATATTTTATTCTGATCAAATTTATTGTGCAGACGGATGATGATATTTGGATTACCCGTGATAAACGTGAACCTGTCAGAGTAACACAATCAGGACAAGCTGTTATATTGGATAAAAAATCCAAGCCAGGTGTGCTAACCGGTATTGATAAACCGTATTATGAACGAGAATATCCTGTAATCGCAGTTGTTTATGCGATATATACGTTAAATGATAAACCCAGCATTGAAGATCTTAAACCGATGAAATTATCACGGTTAAATTGTGTAGCTGAGCGAGTTATGGAACATTTCAAAAAAGCAATACGTGGGAATAGCTTAACAGATATAAGACGTAAAAAAATAAACTCATGGACAGAAACAGTTAAGAATACCGGAGCATCTATCAAAGATGTCGCTGAGCTAGAAAAAAAAAATTAAAATTTCCAATAACAGTAAAAACACTAACCGGAGAGATTTTATATGCGTCAAAATACACATCAAGAGGAGCTCCAATAACAATCATTGATCATAACGCACATGCATGGACTGATGCTGTAACAATATTTCCGCGAGATAGAATAGTCAGATTTTATGACGATTATATATTCGATGCTATCAGCGATATCAGTAAGAATGATCCTGTATCTGTTTGGTTATTTCAGAGTTCAGAATCCGTGAATTACGATCAATTTGTAAAACCTAATGGAGAGATTTACCGTAGAAAATCTCTCCATGAAGAAATGAAGAATCTTGCACTGAAATATAATTCTGATGATGTTGAAGTTGAACAATTATTGAATAATTGTTTTACAGTTCCATCAGTTGCTGCCCACGCCGCGCAGAAGAAAAATTCATCGTCGCCGACACGATCAGAATTCCTTGAAGATATTCAGCATAGTTGTGTCGAATATGGACATGGCTGATTATGGAATACCAAGTATTATCATCGTAAAGTTATATCGGTTGATATGGTTGCGTGTTATCCTGGGAGTTTTCTTGGATACGGAGACTGTTCTGAATACTTCAAAAGATTCGGACATCCGACACATGAAATGACAAGAGTTGCGATAAATGGACCATTACCTGATCTTGATTTAACTGGATTTGCTTGTGTAAAATCATTTAAGTTTTGTAATAATCTTCATCCGATCGTTTATGCGTGGTTTGGTAGATATTTCTCAGAAAAATATTTGGTTCCAATAGTGCTATTACGATACATGCTTGATACTGAAATCTTAATGTTGTTGAGTGTAAGTGAAGCTATTATATCATATCATCCGCAGAAACAAGTTTGGTTACCACAACAAAAGAAACATTCACCGACAGATCCAGATGAAGATTGGGATAAAATTGATCATGGTCAACCACCACCTTTCGTTGGTCAATCTCCACATGAGTGGTTAAAATCATTTGTGGATTATTATGAAGAAATAAATGATGATCATAGAGCTATTGACGAACCTCTGAAAGAATTTTAAAGATTAATCAGACTACAGCCAGATAGAATACAATGTGAGATAATGTGTGAAATAATTCCGGAAACTCCTGTGAACGATTTTTGGAATTTATGGAGACCAAATGATTTAATAGTTGCGAGTAGAAAAATAGTTCGTGATGAATTGCAAGAGAAATTATTTCTGTTACATAAATAAAAGTTTTCAAATCTACCTGTACCATTAGGTTATCGCCCAGCAGATACTCGACGACAGAATATTGAAGTTGAAATTCCAGGAACAAATGAAAAACAAAATCTTGTATTGAATGATATTGTTTTGGTTGATGTTGATGTTGTTAAGAGCGCATTGATCATGGATAAAACTCCATGGAAATTAGGATATGCTATAACGATTCATTCGTCACAAGAACTAACTATTACTGATACAAATATCTGGATTGTCGATGATAGAATCGAGTGGTCAAATTTAGTTTATCTGGCACTGTCTCGAGTCAGAAGAATATCTCAACTACACAGGGTTATTATGAATGCTACAGAAAATAATAATCAAACTGCTAGCGACGACAACGAAGTTGTTGTTGGCGTAATAAGAAAAAAAAACTATTTGGTTATAAGCAATGTGACAAAAAAAAAATAATCGCGATTTTGATATTGATACTGAATTGATTATGACATTAAAACAACGACAGAATAATCATTGTGCAAGTTGTAACTGTAATATGCTATGGGAGTATTCGAGTAATAATCCAAGACAGTTCACCGTGGATAGAATTAATAGTGATCTTGGTCATACACATGATAATGTCATATTGACATGTCTTGAATGCAATCGACGTCGGGGCGCTGGACGCCCTGGTGCTAGTTTACAAAAGTGAACGCGGTGGTAACTGTGTGTCCTCAGGAATCACTTGTAATTGTTCACGCACAAATCCACGTTGAGGAGCAGTTAATCTAGTCTGTAGATGGCGGGTCTACCCGTGGATCTAACAACGCTAGAAACTGTATGTGTGGTCACACTCCAGATAGGATCAGTTGCTCTTATTTTACTCCTTCAAGTTCACCAGGTTCATATAAATACCTTACAGTCACATTACCTAACACTGGCTGTTTTGAAAAGTCACGTCGTTGTCCGTAGCCATCGCTACGGGGTATATGTTTCTTTGTAATTGCATTAATAGGTTTCATAGAAGTTGCACGAGTAATTTCATTATTTAACGCAGCTATCACACTTGGTAATCTTGCAACCCATTCACGAGACCTTGTATCTGCCTGAATTATTTCCTTCTCATACTGGTATCCAAATAACCGCTCAGCGAGTGTTCGATTAAATCGTTCAACTATTGCCTGATCACGATGAATTGCAATGTGTCCTTGTCTGATTTTGACATTATGTTTTTTCATCAGCGATGATACTGTACCAAGAAATTCTTTGCCAGGATCAACTTGTAGCAACTGTGGCCATCGTAATGGTCCTCGTTGATAAATTCGTTCAAACGCAGATGCAACTTCAGATGTTGTTTCTGTTGATAGCGGCTCCGCTTCTTTATATCTACTTGCAACATCAACGATAGTTAACGCGTATTTGTATGTGCGTGATTGACGTCCACGTGTTTTAATAGTATCGTGCGGTAAAAACAAAATATCTGCTTGATGAACTTCATTGGGAATGCTGACATCAAAATACGCGTACTGAATTTTTTAGGTGGATGTAGATAGATTTGTCATATTGCTTGTCGTGCTAACCACGCTGCAGCAAGAGCACGTGAGACTTTTGCTGCTTCAGCAAGTTTACTAATCGCTGCTTTGCCCTTCCAGTATCCTCATGGGCTATAATAAATGGACTCCATTATAATAGTTATATAATTAATTACCCCGCCCCTAGCATTATTTTACCTTTCATAGCAGATTTTGCAAGAAAACTAGCCAGTTTTTCTCTGAGAGATTTATCAGGTATAGAATTTAACGCATGAATCAATTTCACATCTGCGAGATGCCGTTGTTGTAAATCCTTGCTTTTATACGCAACATCATGAACATGACACCCTTGATCAATCTTGTTTATTGGATACTCTCCTGGTCTTGGTTGATCTTGATCATCAAGTCGAATATCAAGTCGAGTTCCAGGACCACAATAATTGTATCCGGGTAAGTGTTTTTCCCCGGAATATTTCGCCCACGGAACCCCTGGTAATTTTCCCAACGAAGCGGCGATATCACCTCCTGTCTTTGTACTAGACGAAATAAAATTGTATTTTTTTGTACCACACTTTTCACACTTACCTGTAAGTGCGCGATTTTTACTTTTTGCTATTATTGTTGTTAATCCAGTGGTGGACGTGGCTGCCCTGCATCGAACACAATATAGATTTATATCATTTATCATATGGATATAATTGACTTTTCAGCGACACGAAAACAAGAACCAGTCAAGCATCACCCAGCATTGCCAAATTCTATTAGGGCAATCATAATAGGTCCATCTGGATCAGGCAAGACACAATTATTGCTTAATTTGATAATGAGATGGCTCAAGTTGGATAAATTATATTTAGTAGCTCCATCTGTAGATGACCAGCGATGCTATGAAGTACTTAAAGATTTTAATGAAAATGCAAAATCGTTATATGAAGACAGTGATGTTATTGACTTTATAACTGATATTGATGAAGCGCCATCTGTAGATGACTTTGATGGAAGTATTAATAATTTAGTAGTATACGATGATGTCATGCTGGATAAACAATCAAATCCTGCCCGGATATTTTCCAGAGGCAGACATAAAAACACAGACGTGATTTATGTTACCCAGCGTTATACACAAATTCCACAAGTGATCAGGGATAACTGTAATATTTTAGTTGTGTTTAACGGAGTTGATACACATACGCTTCGAAATATTTATCAGACTTGGTGTTCAGGGGACATGGACATGAATAAATTTAAAAATTTCTTTGCACACGCACAATCTACCTCGTTTGGTTTCATCACGATAAATTTGCACGACCCTATGTCGAGATATCGTATAGGTATTGACAGAATATTTGGTCCTTGATACTGAATAACTCTGTCACTCATAGAGTAATGAAGCAGTTATTTCCCTTGACAGTCCAGGATAAAACGGTTCATAGATAATTAATAGTTTCATACCTATACAGTCATGTTTCTTCTTTGACTTCGATTTCCCAGCCTCATATGAACTGAATTCATTGCTAGAGAGTTCTGTCCTGATGAAATCAAAGGTTGATAATATAATATTCAAACAAGACAGAAACGGCAGAAATAATGTAACATTGCAGATTTTATTCAGAATCAGATAAAATACTGATCACAGAATCTGCAGTGACAGAGTCAATGCTTACATATTTATTTTTGAAACACATATTTGCAAGTGGAACATGGTGCATTGCTATCACGTCTGACTCTCGTACTCGAGGTCTAGGGTTCGGTTCCCCATGACTGACACATGTCGGTGGTTTGTGGCCCTGGGATGCCACTTATTTTAATAATTGGGGCGCAAGCATAAGCCTCATGTAACCCTCGCCAACGTCAAACAACGTGGCCAGTGCAGTTTTGCACTTTCCCCGGGGTTTGATTCGGGGGGGGGGGATTACTATATGCGCTTGCGTCCTAAAATAAACAACAGGCTGATGTGAAGTCGTGATCACTGAAGGGTACCCACATAGGGACATTCAGAAAGAATGCCCGCCGGACCAAAAAGTCTCAATAAGGTGCCTGTGGACCATAAGACAGGTCTTAACCGATGAAAGAGTGCCCTGTGGGCTTAAGGCCTCAATAAGGGACTCTTAGAATCTTATTGGCAAAAGGCTTTACCGGCAGAAGGGACCCAGTGGAATGGTAGACTGAACATCATAGCTGCTGTTTATTTTTGAATTTATAAATCATTGGTTTCAAATCGACAGCAGCAGGGAGGGGTGACCACATATATGTAAGAGATATTTTTAAAGCAGACAGAGAAAAGAGGGTCTGCTCGAACAGTATATAATTGAAGCAAATTCTGGTTTAATTATCATTAAAATCTGGCTTAATTATAAGAGTGGTCTGTTCACCCTCCCTGCTGCTTTTTCAGAGGTGCGTAGGCGTTGCACGTTTACAAACTATTCATTCTGTAGCTACGTAGATCTTTCATGTAGTCCGCAATCCCTTAATGTCCAAATGTAAGTGATCCATTTCGAAACACACCAGAACTTACGAAGCTTGGGGTAGTCGATCCCCTTCGTTCATCGTAAACCCTTGGCATATTTAGCAAGCTGAAACGGTTGTTTTTAAACAATGACCCCCTTGCGGTTTGAAGAGCCCCTTCCCAATACAAGCGAAATTCGCTACATGACCTGTCAAGTATGCAGAAAGGCGATTTTCACCATGTCTACTGGCACTGACTCAAAATTAAAAGTGGCTTAAGATGTTTAAGCTGGAGAAACTTACGTACGACATGTGTCGTTTTGCAGGAGGCAGCTATGATCAGGCCTACAAATCTCCCAAATTAAATCGAACAAGGGGTCTGATTGGATCAGTCCATTTCAGCTGCATCCAATCCAATAGAGGGGTCGTAGATACCGTCTTAGCTAACCTAAATACATCTTCGTTAGCCAAGATTCCGATAACCCCTATCTACACCTTGATATATCCGAGCAGATATTTCTGAGCTTCGGGTCTGTGAATTTCATTGGATGAGGCTGCAAGCCACCGCATCCAATCAAAATTAAGTTGTTCAAATTTGAACACTGTTCCTACGTGATCGAAGCAAGGGGAGCACACAACTTGAATGGATTGATAAATAAGCAATTTTCCATTGTCGGTCTGTGTTTTCACAAATACCTTTCACTCAAATACACCTGTAATGGCGTCGCTCTTGTACATAGTCATACTTTGGATGTTAAACTTACAAAATATCCTTTTTAGGTCAATTGCCACCACCGTTTTAGGCCGATGTACAATGCACCACGCAGTTGATTAGTTGGCATTGCATACTAACGGAGGCAACATATGAAATCCAATAGATGTCGCTAGGACAAAGTACAAATATAGCTGTTCGATCCGCTAAGGTGTAGATAGGGTTATCGGAACCTTGGCTAGCGAAGATGGCCTAAATATGCGATGGTTTGATGTGGAATGAAAGTGGATTGATGACATTTGGCTAGCGAAGATATGAATGACCCGTGATCTTAATGAAAAGGGATGTAACTCGCATCTCTCCTGAAACAATAACTTAGGGATACCATATTTGAACTTTCACTAAAGAGTACGCCCTGGAGAGTTGTTGTATCTGTATCAGTATGAACCAACTCACGTTGTATTAATGTGTTATACATAGTACATGTATCACATTAATCCATTATGTGCACATACAACGAATAAGAGTGAGTATACAACATGAGGATATATTATATAATATTAGTGTTTCGTATGGAAAAACATTTGAAATTGTAAAAGCAAAAATTTATATCAGTGCTACGGTGTTCTATATAAACATAGCTAACTATCTGATAAAGAACGAGCAGGACAAAATCACGGAAACTTAGATAGGCTATTTGGAAGAAAACAAAACGACCAGACAGAGATTTAAGGACCTACAAGGAGGTCATGTTTGGGAAAATATGAAGTATATTTACAAAGCTACTCGAATAAGACGATTGCAATAAAGATAAAAATGTTTACACGTCAAATTACATGATAGGTCTTTATTTAAACAATACATTAAAGAAAAAATGTAAGTTGCGTACACTGAGTGGTCATGAATGATATGCTCCAGTGACCGCTCAAAATTGTGAGAAACATTTGGCAAGAGGCACCTGGCAGCTGATCGCGAAAAGCAGGTGAACGAAATATATATTATATCAAAAATTTGCAGAGGTGGGGTGAGGAAATTAAAATTAGAATGGCTATTGAGAACAGGTGACCACTATATAAAGTTTCGAACAGGTTTTACGGTATTTACATGATATACTGCAGCGTATTTGCCACTTCCTAAAGGTTAGACTATGTCAGTTAACTAAATCGCTGGTTAGAATTTACATTATTTGTAAATATCTTGTCTATATAGCAAATACGTACAAGATGGACTATTAGTCTTGGCTTCCTTCTCTATGGTCTATGCGAGGGGTCAAAGATCAACAGTACATAACGTTCAATAACCGTGACATTTTCAGTTATTATTTTTATTTTGAAAACTAAAGTTCATATATGAAGTCATAGCAAGAAGACACAGGCAGCGGACATATGTAACCGTTCTATTAACGATATTTAGTATTTAGGCCACAAGTAACATTGATGCCAAAGGAAGCCTACTGATGATATACGCTAGGCACTTTTTCCTTTTTCAAGGGAAGTTTTGCAACCTGCAGACAACGAGTTTACAGTAACATGCAAAACGTACAAATTGAATTTTGGTGAATTGAAACTGTTATACACCATGACACAGACTCTTCCGACTAACGCATAACCTCGCATTCAAACACCTTTCCAAAAGCAAAATTCGCTATCCACAAAATAGACCTTCCACTTCACCTTTAAGCATGTTATCAGAAACATGTGTGAATCTACATGCACCTCAGTCGATCGACATATCCAGGCCACTATACATCTCGGTATCAAATCGTGGTCTAACAGTAACTGTTCACTGCTTTATCAGCTGGCGATAACCAGGAAAAATATTGTATCACAGTTTCATTTATTTTAATTGTGTCTAATTTTATTTCATTTCAGAATAAACCCATGAAGTTTACTTCACCATGACACGGAATGCCCTGGGTTATCTGACTCTTTTTGTGACAGTGACCTTCATTGCATGTCAAAAGTTGTATAGTAAGTATAAAGTACATTACCGAATCCTAAAATCTGATCAGCCGTAGGTGGCTACCGTGGTGTGTCCTTAGGCTAGGCACACTACTCCAATTGCCTCGGGACTAAATAACCTACTTGTGTTGCTGTGCCGTAAAAAAACA
>JAECUM010039774.1:0-32527 GCA_016617855.1 Megalonaias nervosa | reverse complement strand
CTCTTCATTCTATACTCTCAGCCTCTCTCAAGTGTCATAGATCATCATCCAGTGTCTCACCAGTTATACAGTAATGACACCCAAATATACAAATCTCAATATCTACTCCAGAAACTTCAAAAAGTTCAAAACACAGCTGCTTGGATCATCCTTAGAGTACCACGATCAGAGCACACCTTCCTCCTGCTCTGTACCCTACACTGGCTACCCATTCGATCCAGAATCAAACATAAAATTTGTTCTCTGTGCTTCGTTTCACCGATCGGCTTCAGTTAAACATACCTATCCGACCTCACCCATGTGTACACAGCAGCAAGATACTTACGCTCCTCTTCTGATACTCATATTCTGATTGTTCCCACTATGAAAATGAAGTCATATGGACAACGTTCTTTTACATACCAGGGCCCAGCAACGTGGAATGAATTGCCTTCTGAACTTAGGCACAGAGATACAGTGATCTCATTCAAGAGAGCTCATAAACTCGTATATTTTGATTGCAAGAACAGACTTAAAGACCTAATAATGTTTTCTTACCTTAAATATTTTCAGCATGTTTTTCTGTTTTCTAATTTCATGGCATGTGTTTTTTGTAATCATATCATTATATATGTTTGTTTTTTATGTTGTAGGTGTTGTCCAATGTTGTTCGAGCTTCTAAAGATTAGGCGCTATACAAAGTCCTCATTATTATTATTACTAACAGATGTGTGACTGTTATGTCATTAGTGGCTCATTATCAGTTTGAAACTGGCCTACAATTCCAGGATCTGGACACATCTGGTCCACTGCTGGCATGCTGCTAGGGTCTTTATAGGTCATTAGGTCATCAGGTACACTTGGTTTATATTTAAAGCCCCATGGGATGGAATGCCCAGTTTAAACCTTTGAAAGAGTGTGGTTAAGTATCCATAATAGAACTCCTGCAGTTATTATTAGGCTTGATGTCAAGATCACACCTCTCTTTCATAAAACTTTTCAACTCAGGTTCGGTTTTTCTATGCAGATAGATAAAGTCAAATGCAAGGATTTTGGATTTGTTGAGTTTGTTTCATATGTTGACAGCGTACTATATAAATATTGGTGTTTAGTCTCTTCTCAGTAGATGTGGTTTGATCAGTTACAAGTGTCGTCACATGTGGCTAATTATTGATAAATGTAATTAAACTTATATAATTATAAGACTTTATTTTAAAAACTCTAAAAATCCTAAATGTGTGCAAGAAGATCAGGTTTTTCTGTGTTCCAAGATTTATATGCATTTAAAAATTGTAGCATTTTCGGTGTCCCAACACTTATTAGCGTAAAAGTAAGTCCAGACATAATTGGAAAGATTGCTATACTGCACAGGGCATTGACCATGTCAGTAAACCATTATAAACTACTGTGACTGGTTTTATGTTTTTATTTTGCATCTATATATTTTCCGATTTTTCCAACATGAATAAAATAAAGGTAAATGAAAACTTGAATAATTCACAAGGCGCTTCAAGTTTGCCAGGCAGTATAGTGTACAGAACAGTACAACATGCACAGTCGAGAGAATGCTGGCATGCCTCCATTCAACGTTTATGTACTGTGACTGAAATTTACCACGCACTATCTAAAGCAGAAAGCTGATAAAATGGCGCTACCCACGTACTCGGAAAATGAGCATGAACTAGTCCAAAGTACACTATCTCTAGCAGTTATAAAATAGGGAAAAGATTAGACACTATCAGCTTCTGAAAGTGCAATGAATGAATTATAAAATAAATAATAAGTAAAAATGTCATCAGCTCGTTTTTCCCCCCTTTCAATTTAGCTTTGAAGTTCAAGAAGCGGATCGAGCAAGCAGTCAGATGTTTGACAGGTACACATCAGAAATAAGGCCAAGCTTTACGCTCTATAACCCAAATTAAAACTATCAACCATATACCAGAATAAAGGAAAATTAATTTTTTAAAAAAATTAAAAACACAAAAGTGCGAAACTGTGGAGCAGAACCATTGCACATAGTTTTCTTGTTTTAAGCTCATAACATAACGCTATAATACATAGTCGCATCTTCATTAAGTAATGTGTAAATATCCTTGGCGACCAAAAATGTATTTTTTCAGCCTGTGCATAATTACAACACAAAGGCTAATGAGGTTCATTGTCATTATTTACTGAGAAATATAGTTGACATGTTTAGTATTCACTGTTTTTTTCCTACGCATTTAATTTTTTTTCTGTGTCGATTGTCAGTGACATTCGCTGCTCTTACTTCATGTTTGTGACCTTAAGTTACAAAGGATTGAACACGATGTTGAAACAAAAATGTAGCCAATTATAAAGGTTCATTTCCACATAAAGCCTTTCACACTTTGTTTGGCTACAGAGGTGAGCGTTCTAGAGAAGGGAAGGCTGGCGATTACAGTGTTTGAACTTCTAATCGGAAATATTGTCTGGAGTTGCAAAATTTGATCATTATGAAGGTGGGGGAGGTTTTGTTATCGCGATGTTGTAATGAGTTGATAAAAGCAAATCTTGACCGTAAAGCACTGGAAACGGATTGGACACCGAAAATGGTCGTAGGAATTTACCAAAGTGTAAGCATTTGTAGATCAGTATCATGTGGTCGTTTACAATCACATACCAAAAAACCCTACCAAAAACACCAAAGAAACCAAAAACAAAACGCAATAGATTCAACATTGATTAATGAAAGTAATTTTCACAAAACGGAACGAAATACCTTACACATACACCTAAGCCTACCGGGATTTAACTGAGAGCTACCGTGATCTCTTAGCTTATCTAGGCAACCGCATTTGCATTTAAGTAACCTGTGCACAATGCTTAAGACCACCAGTACCAAAACCGGTATTTATCATGCAACCTCAGCTCGCTCTCTCTCTCTCTCTCTCTCTCTCTCTCTCTCTCTCTCTCTCTCTCTTTTCTTGGACGGTTAACTTTAGAAAGAATAAACTATCCAGATGACCTACTTAATATACCCAGCTGCTTAATTCCGTTGGCTGAATAAGCTCAACGTTTATTTGGCTGATGCAGGGCCAATGGTGGAAAATGACTTAAACGAACCCCTGGAATCTGATTGACTAACAGTAAAGAACAGTTAAAATCCTGTTCTGAGAAAGATGGACTGGATTAGGCTGTTAAGTTTTACCTAAAACGAATTCTATCTTACCAAAATCATACTTAAATGCTGTCTCACGTGCATAGGAAGTGTTTTGTCAACGAAGAAATTTCGGAAAAAATCCTCTACATGTTCCCATTGGAGTTAACCCAATTCTAGTCCGACCACTCTCGGGCCTTTCAACTCGGAAACAAATGGACTTGGGTAGAAAAGCCAAGAGGTTTTCCTAAGACCTATTTACACAAGTTAGGAACCACCTATTTGTAGGTGTATGATAAAGCTACTGTAATGGAGCAGAATTTTGTAGATATTTTTGCAGTACATTCTGTCGTGGTCAGCGTGACATCTAGCCATTAAGATTGACGTATGGGCTAGGCTCCCCATAAATTTGTGACTTGCGATGGTTAACCTCTCATGTCTGGGGGCGAGGAATGAGTGAATTTGAATTAGGACCAGCTTGGATAACGGTCCGACAGATATGATAACGTAGGGCTAAGCGAAGGAAATAACAAAGTTGAGACAAGTCAAAGCGAGAACGTGGGAAATCTTGGGCCAATTGAAAAAGGTGTCATAAAATTTGATTTTCCAGAATATTTATTAATAAAGGGTGACTAGATAGAATAATTCTGACTTCAATAGCAGTGTTAAAATTTTGGCAATTAGGGAAAGTTAATCCTGAATGCTAATCTAACGAGTGTGTGTGTGTGTGTGTGTGTGTGTGTGTGTGTGCGCGCGCGCGCGCACGCGCTAGTGCGATGCTATTTGTATCATATGTTCATTCTTTTTGTCGCGTCATTAAATTCATGGTTTGGAGTAACCAAGAAATCCACGAAATTGGCATCCCACAAATAAAAGTGAAACTAAAGGATATAATTTAGAATTTCACTTATATCTGTGAAATAATACATTTTAAAGAATTTTACATGGGAAGTCTATAGGACCTTTAACAGTGGATCCCTGTCTATGGATACTTAGTGTAGGATCAAAATCTCACAACATGAAAAAGGTTCATTCTCATAATTCATTCCTGAATCTTCCAACCTCACTAGATTGAAATCTCCAAAGCAATCAATTACTATAATCTTCTGTAGTTTTCAAAATATACCAAGCAATGCCTATTGAAAAACCTATATTATTGTATGCGCTCATTTTTTTCTCCGTTAACTTTACATTGCCAGAATCGTGCAATATTTTGCGATACTGAACTCGCGCGTTGAATTCATACTGAAGTCGCGCGAATAAAGGAACTACATTCTATTGTAAACAAACAATTTGTTTTTGAACGAACTAAAGCAGATGTTTCATGGACTGCCACATACCAGAAGATGTTTCATGGACTGCCACATACCAGCAGATGTTTCACAGACTGCCACATATCAGCAACTTTGACACATTCCGCGTTAACTTTTTTGATACAATGTTTCAGATTTAGTCTAGCTATAGACGCTAGACAGGGTCCTTACAAATAACATGCAAGTTATAAGAAATAAACTGTCTTCTTTAGCTGGTAATAAAAATGGCAAAAATATACTTACAATTTTACATCCTGAATTTCCTCAAAATGTACTTTCTTAGTTCTGCAAATCCGAATTACATGAGCCTTTGTCATGGGTTCTCAAGGCTGATCACACATTTCGAAATTGTACTGTAATTTCGACTATATTCTACATCCTCCTTACTGCATTCAAAATGAAATAAACATTAAATTCCACAGCGTCTTTTCGATAATTGCAATTGAAAGACTTCATATTTTTCCCACATTATGATCTGAATCATTCAATGACAGAACAGAAACACGCATGCCGATGTCAACACACTTCTGCCTCACTGCTTCAATACAATGTATTTCATGTAGAATTGCCACAGATGCTGCTGGAATCCGATGTAAGTTACTTCATGTAGATAAATCCAGTCCATGATCACGAAATTGCGTCGAATCGACAAAAATACCAAAACATATTCATTCCAGATCAGATGGATAAGTTGTTGCAATGCGCATTCATTCATAATATGACTCCAAATTTAAATAATTTTAATTGGTCCAAACGCCATTTTCTTTCGAAACTTACATCTAGTGCGCGACCAACTTCAAATTTATCTGGGCGGAGTTACGTGTGCATTAATAATGTTGTTGTGTAATAATGAATCTAAGTTTGTGTATTTTTGTTTATATATTTAAGCCTTGGGTAGAATAAGAAAATGAGCATATAATAAAAAGGTTACTGCATTTGTATGGGAAAATATTAATGAGTTTTGCGGATGTGTATACTGCACGACCTTGGGAGTGCAGTATATCCATCCGACAAAACGAGAAAAAAATGAGCATATAATAATTATAGGTTACTGCATTTGTATGGAAAAATATGAACGAGTTTTTCGGATGTGTATACTGCACGACCTTGAGAGTGCAGTTAAACCTCTAAGTATTGTAATAAGCCAAAGTGGTCTCTTTACCGAGCGAATTCAATCCTGGAGTGAATTCTGCAAGAAGTCACTTGTTTTCCTCTAATTTCCAAGGACTTCTCGACAACAACTAAAAATTTCAATGCGCCGAGAATAGAAATAATTTTCCTCTAATTAATGCATGACCACAAATATCACAACTACAAATTTGCGTCACAACTTCACAATAGCATGCCAACCTCAAAACTGCATAGCTTCTCCTTACTACATTTCCGTAACGTGGCGCCAGTACTTCACACCATGAAAATATGAATACAACTCAAACACCAAATACAAGGAACTATTTTCCTACTCTAACCCTAGGTCAGTCAAATCATGATTTTAAGGCTCATTTCGCCTGTAACTCTAAACCATATTCACCATCACAGCAACAATAAAAGGCGTCTCCAGATAATGGAACAATCCCTTCTCAATTATTCCATTGTACAAATTATCAGTCTCTATAACAAATAGTTCACACAGAGATACACAATTGATCAACACAATTATATTTAATAGGAATTACTTGGCTAAAGGCCCACTTATGTGGCTCTGTATATGAAACAAAACCATGCCATCATGAAATCTCATCAACACTGCGCTCTGTGACGTTTGCCCCCAGCAACTGGCTAATTACTTGGGCTTAGGAATATTTCCCCAACACCGTTTTCCCACAATCAAACAAGTAATCACAAAAATATCATAAATCTGTAGAAATGGAGACGTACATGTAAATAGCACATACCCTATTTTTATTACATTATCTATTGGTAATGTACTTGTAATTCTAAGCAAAAAATGCAGATGAGTAATATATAAGTAAGAACAACACTACATTTAAACAGACTGAAAGCAAAGTTAAAATCTAATTATACAGAATTTGCATCCAAATTAGCTGACACTAAATTACCAGATGATTAACACGTAAAGACTGTCAAATTTTTAATATCTCATTATATGATCAAAGCAACCATAATCATCTGAAATCGTCTTTGAAGCAATCAAGATTTTAAACCAAATATTTTTCATTAATGTAATAATAATGAACCAAACTTCTGCATCTTGATTTTCACTTTATATAGCTAGACTGGAAATATAATGCTATTTATGGACAATGTGTCCTAAAGTTATACATACAATTAAACTGTATGGCACAAGTACCTAAGCAAGTCACTTGATAATTAATGAAGTATAATGGAACCATAATAAACACAAACACTTCGCATAAATAAGAACATGTTTTGTCGATAAATTCTAAGCATGTAATGTCAGTGTGATAAAAGCATTTGTCAAAAGGTAAGTGAATCCAAAAACAGATTCCAATCACTGGACATGAAACAGTTGATATTTCAAGGTAAATAATGACTTCAATAGATTATTAGATGTCTTTTCTATCCATCATACTGGATAATGTGTGCATGTGCATAAAAAGTTTGAATTTACTCTGAAAAATAAGATGATTGGTAGATGTATTTTTGAACTGGCAAAGATCAATTATTATTTGTGATAACAAAAGTGGTGGAATTTATGTATGTACAAAAAGGTTTAGTATTTGGCCCAAAGGATGGCATCAAATGCAGGATTAGACGCAATGAATGATAGTTTGGTGGTATATTGAATAGCCAGTTCTGTTCACCTGAGAGAAGGTGATAGGTCATTTGCTTCGTTAAGAGAAGTTCTAAATTGCCCCAGATGAATTTTAAGTTCCTGAATACAAGCTGATACATGATAACGAAGTTTAGGTATGAAAACCCCGCCTTGAGGTACACCAAAATAATAAGGATAGCTCTCAGAAAGTGTCGAGCCTACCTTAACTGTGAAATCTCTATCATTCAAAAACTTGCATACAAAGACAGGTAAACAGACCCTTTACAACTATGTCATTCATTAAAATGTACTTCTGTGTGATGTCATAAAAAACTTTCTCTAGTTCAAAAAGATGGTTATTAAATGTTAATTTTATATGATTTCTGTTCTAATAAATGTTTAAAGTATGACTAAATAGCCTATTGTGTTTCTCAAATCCACATCAGAAATTGGATAATAGTTTTCTGGATTCAAGATTTTAGAGGAATCCGTCATTTATCACTTTTGTCATGGTTGTTCAAGTACAATTATATGATTTGATATCAATCTTGCTTCTCACCATGAAATATTTAATTAAAAATGTTTAGTAGCATTATGTGAATTGTGTCAGGTAAGTATTTCAAAAGTTGATAGTGGATATCATTTGGAACAGCTGAAGTATCATGGATTCAATCAAGAAAATCTTGTAGTTGTCCGAGAGTGAAAGGCTTAATGTAATTTACAGCATTAACAGGTTTGAAATGTAAAGGAACTTTTTCTTTCAGGACAATGGACATGGAGGAAGTTTTCAGAATAGTTGTCTTGTGAAGAGATTTTGAGAATGTTTTGGCTAATGTGTTTAAACTTTCTGCTAGGGTCATAACCAACTCATCCGTTTTCTTCAGTCTGATACTGCAACTTTAACTTTTGCTAACAACTTTTCAAGCAATAAGCCATAATGATTTAACAGCAGCACTACAGCCTGACCTAGAGACAAAAGAACTATGTCACGGAATTGTATAAATCCCTTTCTTTATTAAATACATGTACTCGGGTTTCGTTTTTTGTGTACAACGATACCCGAGGGTGATTTATGTATATTGTACAATATTTCGAAACAGTGAGTTCGGTTCATCTTATGAAATGCTTTCGATGGGAAAACCGAATGCTTCCAGTGCACAGGCGATGTAGGGCTGTATCGTCTGTGTATAAATGCCTCACTGTAAGACTAAATCTTTACATTACGGAACGTCTTGTCAGTGAGCAGTCTACTTAACGACTTGCACATCTCCAGCTGTAGAGGTATATATTATTTATTAATTTCTTGTGTATACGTTAAACTATTGTACCACCACGTTTATTTTTATATATTTTCTATGTAGCTTTGGCTTACGCAGTATAATGCAAATATTTTCTATTCTTGTTTGTGACTTAGCAAGAGATTTATATTAGCAATATAAAGTTGCATTTTTAAGAAACGTTTAGTACCGTAGGACTCTTATCGGACACGGGTAGGTTCACTTCTGAACCTGTTTATTGCTTTGTAATGTTGTGATTTGTATAGCTTACCATATATAACGTCATTACGTGTCATGCATAGTACACGGAGTTAGATGTATTTTCAGCTGATCGGAGTCTACGAGGTACCAGCTGTAGAGCTAACCATAGACGTTGACCATAGCAGCCGTAGAGCTGAGTGAACGGTGTGTTGCTAGTCGAGTAGCAGGTGATCGGGCATTGCTGACCAAATTGGTGGGCACTGATTGCTTTATTGACCAAGGAACTGAATGGTGGTCAGTGACTACCATAATGCTGGCTGCTTGACTGACCAGTGTGACTGGTAGCCAAGTGTGCTAGTGACGGAGTGTTTTGTGTTACTCCATGCATGTAATCTTTTAGCCGTGGGCTAATTTTGGGGTTTGTTATACCCAGTGTTTTGGGACTAAAGATATTTTGTATATCTGTCCCTTTGTTTTCATCATTTTACTGTTTCAGTAAAGTACCTCATTTTTCACTGTTTGAGTGAATACATTTTACTATATGAATACATTTTACTATATGAGTAAAGCACATCATTTTTACTATTGAGAAAAACACATCATTTTTTTTGTCATGTGAATTTACTGTGAATCATTAACCTTTTTCTTTTTACTGTGTATGATCATTTATTTGCATTCACATTTATGTTGCATTATTAGGTTCGTGTGGATTTTGTTAATTTTGCCCAATATTTAGATCTTATACACGTATGTATTAATCAGAATTCTTTTCCATTCAAGTCAGTCATCAATAAACATTGTATTTGTATCGCCATCAAAAGTGTTCTGTTATAAATCCGAAAATCCAACCCGGTTATCTTGTTATGGTTCTCTCCCCCTCTCCTCATAGCATGACATGCTTTAGCTCATTATATATTTCATTTATTCAGCTTTTCATTCACTGGATAGGCACTGAAGTTGCTAAGGACTCCGTTTTTGGTTCCCCCATTGGCATCTTTGCAAAAATCATACGTTTAGGCATTGCCGAAGTGTTTGGTACTGTATCCTCCATCAGTTTTCTGGAGTACCTTTGGAAATAAGTGTAATGGATCAGCCATGTTTTCTAAATGACCATTTGTATGATTGATCCACAGATAGTCTGAAGTGTTCCGTATCTGCCTCCAATTCTGGATTACTTCGCAAGTATATTGGAATGTGGCCATTACAACAGAGGACGTCACCAGCTTCCCAGAAAAAGTTAAGTAAAGAGATGGATCAAAGATAGATGTAAGGAAAAGTAGATTCCTATTCCCTATTATGAAAGAATTTGTCTAAATGAGTGGCCAGAAAGTGGCAGTGCATTCTTGTTCAAGAAATGTTTTGTTCACACATTTCACTTTTTGAAATATTGTTTACTTGACCAAAGAAAATTGCACAAAAGTGGTCAACACAACACCAAAATGCACCGAAATGCAGGAACATATTGAAACACCGAAAAGAACTTCAATGATATCATATATTTTTTCATAATGTATCACTGATTTTGTAAGTATAATTCGTCGCTTTGATAATTTCATACTAGCTATATAACAAGAGTGTATGGATTTAGATGAACGAATGAAATAAAAATAAAATAAACAAGTGTGGCTGTGCAAACATAAAGGTATATATATCCACGTTATTTGGCATTGGTTTTAGGTATATCAGATTTAATGACTATGTTCCATTAATCCATTCCTATTTGATAAATTCGATAAATAATGATGACATACTTTAATAAAATATAAAAACACAATTTATAGTGAATACTGTTAGGGTAAATAGGTACATGTATATTGACTATGTTTGTTTAATCCATTCTTAATTGATCCACTTTCTCTGGACAACAAAAGCAAAGAACTTAATTAAATATATTAAAAAAGAGCAATTATTCTTTCATGTTTACAGCAAGATAATTTGGTGCTTTGATTTAAAAACATTATAGTACAACATTATGATCAAGAAAATAAAAATGTCCTTACTGACCTCAACTAGATGGGTAGTTAAAGGTAAGTATTTTGTGAAATACTGATATTGTTTTTCATGTCAACTTTTAATTACCAGTACCTCACGGTCTTGTTTATTGTGTTTTACCAAACACAATTCTTGGACTTTGGTATAAAAATGACAAACATCTGCAACTGTTTCTTCAGATGGCTATGTTCTTTACAGAATTGATATAAATAGCTGGATTTCCTTGTGGTACATGTAAATAGGAAAGTAAAAACGATATCATTCAGTTCTCTGACAGTTGTAAATGGTATCAAAAAAGAGTATTAATATGTCTGTAAAAGATTGTAAATCTTGGTCTCTGAAATCACTGAATTTCTGCAAATCGTGTACTTTTGAAGATGATGAGTATGATGCTGGAGTGGCTTTTTTCAAGCAAAAAGGGTCTAAATAATTTAATTTTTACTGTATTGTTCCCATTTTGAGTAAGTTTTATTATAACTGAGTATAACTTACAAATTATTTGAAATGTCTGCATTGTTAACATCATCTTCTGCTTACAGTATAATCAACTACTCCTCCCCAAAAGTTAATAACTGCTGCTTCTTTGTTTCAGCTAATAAAAAAATATCAAATTTCGTATGTGCATAAATAATAACTTTATTGCAAAAATGTAAACAGTCTTGTTATTTGGATTGAAACTAAACCTATCATTCAATTATAAAAACTTGCTTAAGTACCAATGAAATTTGCTATTTGAAACTTGCTTATGTATATGTTCTTTTTTAATGCTTGTTCTTTCTCAAATATTTAAATTAATCTTCTTGGAATTTAATTCGGCAAAAAAAGGAATATGTTTTCAAGGAATATATTGAGAAACTAGTTTCATAAAACTCTCATTTACTTCATTATATCACGTAGATTTCTATATCATAGTATGTAATTAAAATTAAAATAAAATGGTGCGATAATCCAATCATAGTCAACAGTTATTGATATATACTCAAGACATCAAGGCAAGAATGACTCCTGGCTGAATTTAAAAAGTTGGTTTCTAGTTCTTAAATTTACATTTTTTTTCTTAATTTCAAAGTCTTAACAAAATAGATATGTGCTACAGCTATAGCATTTATAGCTTTTCTTCACCTGCTATATATATTTAATTTGTACTGTGTGCTTGACCTTTGTGCCTAACTGAGGGTAGAGGTTTGGCCTACATGACTTTTCTTGCGTTTACTGTCATAAAATATTTTTTTACATCTCATATATATATATATATGAGATGTAAAGAAATAATTTTATGACAGAAAACGTAAGTATAGTCATGTAGGCCATGTGTGTGTGTGTGTGTGTGTGTGTGTGTGTGTGTGTGTGTGTGTGTGTGTGTGTGTGTTCTTGGTATCTATCCAACAAAATTTATTTCTCAAAGTCTAATCTGAAATGCATAAATGATACTATTAACTATATGGTTTCAAGTTTTGGACAATTTCGATAATGATTGAGATGCATGCTTGCCCACTCTGGAAGTCATATTTTCTGATCCAACTTTGATCAAATTTAAATGAATGAGAACTATTTTTTCATGTGAAATTGATAACAAAATTGGTAAATAGGTTCATGTCATTAAGAGCTTGGAAGGGTCTCATTACATGTGAGACCTACACAGATTAATCATACTTTATTTTCAGAATTATTTTTGTTAGGTTATAGTAAAATATGTAAAATCAATATGGACTGGTGTGTTTTTCATGGCACGGCAACTCAAGTTGGTTATTAACTGCTGAGGGAATTGGAGTAGTGTTTTTTACCAAGGCAAGGGTACACTACAGTAGCCAACTAGTTGATCTGACAACAGGATTTGAACACATAACATTTTGATCAGGAGACTAGCACACTAACCACTGATCCACTGCAGCTCCTGCCTCCATTAATTGCCTCTTAATACATGCAGGAGAAAGCATTGTGGGGTTTTTTACATCACGATCTAACAGGGGGATAAAATTAGCATAATAAAAAGAACACAAACAGAAAATAAAATAAAATTAATCCAGAGAGTAATATGGCATGCAACTCTGTGACACAAATGGAATTAATGTGAAAACACTTAAACAAATGGCCAAAATTGCTCATCTGGCTTACCTTAATAACTGTAAGTCTTGGGACATTAAAAGTCTTCGGACACCCTAAATTATTTTCAACAGTATTTTTTTTATGACCTATAAATGTTGGGACACAAAATTAAAACATTTTTTCATGTACTATAAGTCTTGAGACACCTTCAACATTTTTTTCTACAAATCGATCAATGTATTTTCTCAATCATAATGACATTTTTTTTAAAAGTGATCATGGTTGTTAAGGGATTATCATAATGAATTATTTACATGGAAATTGTATAAATTGATAAGTTGTTTGAAAAGTCAATAAATATATTTAATTTTCCTGTTTCCTTCTCATTTCTACCCACTTCAGAAATGTGTACAATTTGATTGATGACAAGAATTGAGCATTAGTGAGTTGCCATAAGCATTTACAACAGTAACCTATCCCTTTTATCTTCAGTTTGTTATTGTTTGATTAAGTTTTATTGCATTTGAATATTGTATTAATGGACCAGTAATTACATTTTTATTTCGTACTCAAAATGTAAATACCTAACTCATTAAAGCTGTGCTTCCAATATGGCAAGAACGAACAATAATAGCATTTGGTTCAACTCTCACATTTAGTTAGCATGTTTACATCACTGCATCACCACATGTACAATGAAGATTCTAACTTGCACTAAATGAAGTATATCCCTTGGATCAGAATTATAGGTAAAATTACTCCAAACTTAAATAACACCTCCAAAATACAATAAAGAAGTTCCAAACATAATGCTTTGAAACTAATTGTATTACCTTAAATGCTCTGATGTAATTTGCTTTCATTTAAGTGACCATAAATATTAGTACCTGTTTTACTCGGCTACAGTAACTGTGCTACTCAATCGAGCAAGAGCAAGTGTTCATACCTTAACTGATTGACAATGACAGTCAATGGTTAGTCAGTCCAACATAATTTTGGGGAGTCAAACAATTTAGTATTGCTATTAAGCTGGAAATCTCATCCTGCTCAACCAACTTTAGATTTTACAACAGTTAATTCATGTTGATAAATGTTTTAAAACAAATGGTTATGGGCATTGCTGACAGACAAAAATCCCCCTTTTCACAAATGAGTTTCATGGTTCAAACAATTACCTGGTCTATTGTCAGAAAACAAAAGACAAATCTGCCAATTATAAACAAAAGGAAACACCAAGACAATCAGCTGACCAAAATCAAAGGCAGAATGAATACTGTGTTGAAAGTTCCAAAATTGTTTTGCAGTAAGCTGAAATACAAAACCAAAATGTATCAATGAAGATCAGTTATGTGAATATATTGAATGCTGTTTATTTGACTTGTATAATTAAAGATGTGTGTCATTTCATATTATTTACAGCACTTTGTTGGATCCCTTATATCTGAAAAATGGTAACTCTTGAGCGTGTGGGTCAAAAAAAATAAAACAGCAACTGATGTCTTTTCTAAATGTGATTTGGAATAATGAGATTTTGTAAAGATGATAAATAAAGCAAAATCTGCATCTAGTATAAATGGTAATAAACAAGGATATACAGTTTGCACTTCAATGTACTGTTCTGTACACTATATTGCCTGGTAAACTTGAAGCGCCTTGTGAATTATTCAAGTTTTCATTTACCTTTATTTTATTCATGTTGGAAAAATTGGAAAATATACACATGCAAAATAATAACATAAAACCAGTCACAGTAGTTTATAATGGTTTACTGACATGGTCAATTATGGCAATCTTTCCAATTATGTCTGGACTTACTTTTACGCTAATAAGTGTTGGGACACCGAAAATGCTACAATTTTTAAATGCATATAAATCTTGGGACACAGAAAAACCTGATCCTCTTGCACACATTTAGGATTTTTAGAGTTTTTAAAATAAAGTCTTATAATTATATAAGTTTAATTACATTTATCAATAATTAGTCACATGTGACGACACTTGTAACTGATCAAACCACATCCACTGAGAAGAGACTAAGCACCAATATTTATATGGTACGCTGTTAATATACAGTCTGTCTGCTGCACATTTAACCTGCCAATTAAATTGGCAACATATGAAACAGACTCAACAAATCCAAAATCCTTGCATTTGACTTTTTCTATCTGCATAGAAAAACCAAACCTGAGTTGAAAAGTTTTATGAAAGAGAGGTCTGATCTTGACATCAAGCCTAATAATAACTGCAGGAGTTCTATTATGGATACTTAACCACACTCTTTCAAAGGTTTAAACTGGGCATTCCATCCCATGGGGCTTTAAATGTAAACCAAGTGTACCTGATGACCTAATGACCTATAAAGACCCTAGCAGCATGCCAGCAGTGGACCAGATGTGTCCAGATCCTGGAATTGTAGGCCAGTTTTAAACTGATAATGAGCCACTAATGACATAACAGTCACACATCTGTTAGTAATAATAATAATGAGGACTTTGTATAGCGCCTAATCTTTAGAAGCTCCAACAACATTGGACAACACCTACAACATAAAAAACAAACATATATAATGATATGATTACAAAAAACACATGCCATGAAATTAGAAAATAGAAAAACATGCTGAAAATATTTAAGGTAAGAAAACATTATTAGGTCTTTAAGTCTGTTCTTGCAATCAAAATATACGAGTTTATGAGCGCTCTTGAATGAGATCACTGTATCTCTGTGCCTAAGTTCAAAAGGCAATTCATTCCACATTGCTTGGCCCTGGTATGTAAAAGAACGTTGTCCATATGACTTCATTTTCATAGTGGGAATAATGAGAATATGAGTATCAGAAGAGGAGCGTAAGCATCTTGCTGGTGTGTACACATGGGTGAGGTCGGATAGGTATGTTTAACTGAAGCCGATCGGTGAAATGAGGCACAGAGAACAAATTTTATGTTTGATTCTGGATTGAATGGGTAGCCACTGTAGGGTACAAAGCAGGAGGAAGGTGTGCTCTGATTGTGGTACTCTAAGGGTGATCTGAGCAGCTGTGTTTTGAACTTTTTGAAGTTTCTGGAGTAGATATTGAGATTTGTATATTTGGGTGTCATCACTGTATAACTGGTGAGACACTGGATGATGATCTATGACACTTGAGAGAGGCTGAGTGTATAGAATGAAGAGAACAGGTCCAAGAACAGACCCATGTGAAACACCACAACATATAACAACTGGGCTGGAGTGTAGTCCATTTACGGACACAATTTGTGTCCTGTTGACCAAGTAGGACTTGAACCACAATAAGGCTGTATCATGAATGCCAAATACATGCTGAAGATGGTGAAGTAATATATCATGGTCTATTGTGTCAAATGCTACAGACAAGTCATGGAGGGTGAGGACTGTAATCTTTCCACTATCCAAAGCAGAGACGTCATTAATTACTTTCAGAAGAGTAGTTTCAGTACCGTGGCAATGGCGATATGCACACTGTACATTGCTTAAAAGATTCTTTGACTTCAGACAAGATACAAGTTGGGATAGAACATTTTTTCTAAGAAATTTTACATGAATGGGAGATTAGAAACTGGGCAGTTATTTTTTAAATCGTGATGGTCGAGTGTTGGTTTCTTCAGCAAAGGCTTTACAATGGCAGTTTTGAAAAATGATGCTACGGTTGCCGCTGAAATTTTGTATCACAACTGTATGGTGATGATGAGTCAACTGAAATTGTGTTGTCAGGTTTATCTCTAATGGTTTGTACTTTGTCACAGAAGAAATTTGCAAACAGGTCCGTAAGATTGACTGGAGAGAATGTAGTTGGAAGTGGTGTACATTTGTTCCTTGACATTAGCTTGCTAGTAATCTCGAAGAGCTCTTTGAAGCTGGAACTTTCCATGATCTTAGTACTGTAGTGTTAGAAGTTAAGTGATGAAGATAACTGCATTACTAGTCATCACCATTATTATTATTATTATTATTATTATTATTATTATTATTATTATTGAGATGCAGCATGTATGTATTATTGTGAAATAGTATATGCAGCATCATTCAGTTATGACTTTTACTGCCAGTTTACCTGTGAACAATGTTACATTGAAGATCTTTTATGTTGTAACATGGAACATCATTGAAACATATATACTTATCATGCCTGTATATGATATATTAATACTAACACTTATACTACTACTACTCCTAATAATAATAATAATAAGAAGAAGAAGAAGAAGAAGAAGAAGAATATTACTGACAATACTAATAATAATATCAATACCTGCATTAAGAATTTGATTATATTCAATGAATTATCTAGTTGGATTTGATCTGAATGTTCAACAGTTGTATGGTTAGACACCTTTAATACACAGATATTGGATGGAATATTAATTACAATTGAACATATACTAGTTCAATGATCTAATATAAATTTTAAGCAATTTTTATTTGTTGTGCAACATAATTTTATATTATCTTCCCTTAAATTTCATTTATAGAGCTGTATGCTCTTCAGTCATTAAATTTCGGAAGTTAATAATAAAACAGCAAATCATGGAACTACCGGTACCAGAAAAATCAAAAGTTATAGACAAAAGCTTCCTCTACATGTATCAACAATTGTCACTTTGTAGATAAACCCTTAAAGATTTGGGACAGGTTGTTAACAAATTATTTTAGGTATTCTTGTTGAAAAGAAAAAAGACCAAGTAAGCTTCCTACCAAAAACTCAAACTTATTGAAAAAACTTTAGAAGGAAGACAATGAATTTTAATACACCCCCAACATATGGAATTTATTATTTTTCTTAATTTGCTCTGCTACCTCTTAAAATTGTAAAATGTTTCATACTGTATCATCAAAATATGCTCTAAACAAATATTCCATCCCTTTTTTCAGATGCAACATGCATACCCCCGACTTTCCTGATCATAACGTGTATTCTACTTTAATATGGGGAGCCATAGTGGCTCAGTGGTTAGCTTTATGGACTCGTTACTGAAAGAGTGTGGGTTCAAATCCGACCACTGGACTAGACTGGGTTAGTTAACATGGTGTGTCCTTGAGAAAGATACTTTACTTCAATTGCCTTGGCACTAAATTACCTACTTGTGTTGCTGTGCCATAAAAGGCCAAACCAAACAACAACAACAAAAAACTCTTTAAAATGTGCGTTTTGTCACTAAGTATAGGAAAATCCACACTGAAGACAAAAGTTTGTCAATATAGTTTAATTGATCTAGTAACCTTTTTTTCTGCAGAAGTTTCAAAAATTAAATAAAAAAGGTTATGGTACACATTGCTTTGCTTGCACATATCGGGCAAGTTGATGGGTTCTGTAACCCATAGACCCAGTTAAGATTCTCAGTAGAATTTGAATTGAAAATTATTTAATCTGAATGATAATATTCTCTCTCTCTCTCTCTCTCTCTCTCTCTCTCTCTCTCTCTCTCTCTCTCTCTCTCTATATATATATATATATATATATATATATATATATATATATATATAATGTTCGTCCTTCGGTCTCGAAGACGACCATGACTTCAGATCTGGGCTGGTCTGTGAGTGCGCAGATAGCTGGTGAGACCAATCTGCGCTCTGAAGAGTCCTGGGCAATGAGGACAGGGAATTGCCGGGGGCTGGATGGACTGAGGGTTGGCGCTGGCTTTCCTCTTCCTCTGCTGGCATTTCTGCTTGGCCTCGTTGATCCGGTGCTCTTCAAATGCAGCTGCGCCTGAGTTGATCTGGTGACGCCAGGCAGCACGGTCTTCGGCAAGCTGCTCCCAGCTGTCTGGGTCAATGCCACAGGACTTCATGGAGGCTTTGAGCGTGTCCTTGAACCGTTTCTTTTGGCCTCCTTGGGAACGCTTGCCTTCAGCGAGTTCCCCATAGAACAGTCTCTTTGGGAGGCGCTCATCAGGCATACGGCAGACATGACCAGCCCAGCGGAGTTGTGACCTTCTGAGCATGGCATGGGCGCTTGTCATCTCTGCTCTCTGGAGGACTTCTGTGTCAGGAGTCTTGTCCTGCCATTTGATGTGGAGCAGTTTTCTGAGGCAGCGCATGTGGAAGGAGTTCAGCTGTTTACACCGTCCATGTCTCACAGGCGTACAAGAGGGAGGGCAGTAATACTGCGCAGTACACCTTGAGCTTGGTTTGCAGGCTGATTCCTCTTCTGTTCCACACAGTATTGTGAAGTCTGCCGAAGGCTGCACTTGCACGAGCAATCCTGAGAGTGACCTCTTCATCGATGGAGACTGTGCGTGACAAGGTGCTGCCAAGGTAGATGAACTTGTCAGCAACAGCGAGCTTCTGGCCATCGACGGTAATGCTGGGTTCAGTGTAGGGGACTGAGGGTGCAGGCTGGTACATGATTTCGGTCTTCTTCGTACTTATTGTGAGTCCGAAGTCTGTGCAGGCTTTGGAGAACCGATCCATGCTTTCTTGCATGTCAGACTGAGTACCAGCATTCACAGCGCAGTCCTGAACCGGATGTCGATGCCAATGTCACCCTCACGGAAAGCGTCGGTCAGCATCGCTGTGAACATCATGCTGAACAGGGTCGGGGAAAGAATGCAGCCCTGCTTGACACCGTTTGTCACTGGAAAGGGCAGGGAGAACTCTCCATCATCCTGTACTCTGGCGAGCATGCCATCGTGGAACAGTCTGACCATGGTGATGAACTTCTCAGGGCATCCGAACTTTTCCATGATCCTCCACAGACCTTCACGACTCACAGTGTCAAAAGCCTTAGTGAGGTCCACAAAAATGGTGTAGAGGCTGACGTTCTGCTCTTGGCATTTCTCCTGGAGTTGTCTGGCTGCGAAGATCATGTCCACGGTGCCCCGATCCTGCCTAAAGCCGCACTGACTCTCTGGTAGCAAGCCTTGCTCCAAGTGGACTGTCAGTCGATTTAGCAGAATTCTGGCTAGTATCTTCCCTGCGATGGATAATAGGGAGATCCCACGGTGGTTGTCGCATGCCTGCCGGTTCCCCTTCCGATTGTAAAGGTAGACAATAGAGGCATCTTTGAACTCCTGCGGAATCTTCTCCTGGTTCCACACAGACTGGAAGAGGTCAGTAAGCTTCTGCGTCAGTCGGGGACCACCAGCTGCGTAGACTTCCGCTGGGATGGAGTCAGAACCCGGGGCTTTGCCACTGGATAGACTTTTAATTGCCTTCTCTACTTCTGTGAAACTTGGCGAATCCGAGAGGGAAGCGTTGGTTGGGACCTGGGGCAGGCGAGCGATGGCTTCAGCGTTGATGGAGGAAGGACGGTTGAGGACACTGTCGAAGTGTTCTGCCCAGCGCTTGAGAATCTCTTCCTTATCAGTGATCAACGTGTTTCCATCTGCACTGAGGAGGGGGGAAGATCCTGATTTAGTGGGACCGTAGATTGTCTTGAGCGCCTCGTAGAACCTCTTCATGTCATTGCGGTCTGCATACGACTGGATCTCGTCCGCCTTCTTGCACAGCAATGTGTCCTGCATCTGTCGGAGCTCTCTCTGCACTGTTCTTCTGATATTGGCGAACGCAGCTTTCTTAGATGTGGGGTGCGGGTCATTTAGCAGTGCTCTGTGTGTGCGGTGTTTTTCGTCGAGCAGTTCTTGAATGCGATCATCGTTATCGTCGAACCAGTCCTGGTGCTTGCACGTGGTAGAGCCTACCACATCGGCGGCGGTGGAGTAGACAACATCCTGAAGGGATGCCCAATCAGACTCTACATCATGCGAGCCTAGAGTAATGGCTTCCAGCTTGTTGTCTAGTTCGTCTGCAAGGGACTGCTTATCTGAATCGTTTTTCAGCTTGGAGACGTTCAGTCGCTTCAGCGTCTTGCTTCCTTGAGGACGTCTAGGAGGCTGTATCCTGATGTTAAGTTTGGAGATGATCAGCCTGTGGTCAGTTCAGCACTCAGCTCCACACATAGCCTTCGTCACTCTGACGTCCTGCCTGTCTTTCTGTCGCACTATGACGTAGTCGAGCAGATGCCAGTGCTTGGAGCGTGGGTGCATCCATGACGTCTTGTTGCGAAGTGGTAGGCGGAAGACAGAGTTGGTGATAAGCAGTTCGTGTGCTGCACAAGTTCCCAGCAGTAGGAGACCATTGCTGTTACAGCTGCCAATCCCATTTTTCCCAGCACTCCTTTCCATGAGGTGTGATCTGGGCCAACCCGGGCGTTAAAGTCACCAAGGATGATGAGTTTATCTGTTCTGGGCACGGCAGCAATAGTGGATCTCAGTTCATCGTAGAACTTGTCCTTGATATCATCAGGGTTTCTCAGTGTTGGGGCGTAGGCGCTGACTACTGTGGCATATCGCTTTCTTGGGAGCGGCAGTCGAACGGTTATCAGACGATCGTTGATGCCTTTAGGTGGGCCGACTGTCTTGTTAACCAGGTTGGACTTGATGGCAAATCCAACTCCAGCCTCGCGACGTTCTTCTTCGCTGCGTCCAATCCAAAAGAAGGTGTAGCCTGCATTTACCTCTGACAGTTGACCTTCGTCGGCAAATCGGGTCTCGCTGAGTGCTGCAATCTGGACTTTGTACCTGGCCAGCTCTCTGGCAATCAAAGCAGTCCGTCTTTCAGGCCTTTCAGTCCCGGCAAGATCCATGAGTGTGCGCACGTTCCATGCGTGTAAGTTGAGAGTTGTCACCTTGGTCTGTTTCTTTGTTTTCTTATCGCTGGAGTGGGATCGCCGCCAGCCGCGGTAAGCTGCCCAGGGTAAAATAAAGTAGACAATGTTTAGGACACCTTTTCTAGTCCTTTCCTCTTGCTGTGGAGGCGAGCAGTGTAGTCCTAAAGAGGGCTGCTCGGACGCTCAGGTGGCTGCCGAACTCCCATGCTACTTCGGTCACAGGATGACGACCCTATGGCCTGAGCCGCCTGCGTACAGGGTTGTTACTACGGCTGCCATTGAATCCACACCTGCCGCTTCGCCACTTCCCCGTCGCCGCAAGACTTGCAGGATGATGGAATGGGATAGCGATCTGGTGAAGTCATGACCTGCGCGTGAGAATTGGATTTCAGTGAGGAGGAGTTGCGCACTCGTCGACCTCACTCTCTCGTCCCCGCCTATCTGGGCCCAGTGGCAAGACAAGTCGAGACGGCTGGAGATAGGCGGAATGAAGTGGATGGCCAGCAGTGTCTAAGGTATCTCACTGTGCCCTAGTCGCGTTCCACGTCGCTTGATGTAACCGCCTTTCTGCCCGTTAACCAGCTTGTGGTTCCTCCGCGCAGTCCGCCGGGTCCAGTCTTCACATGCTTAGGTAGACAAACCTAGATCACCGAGGGTTTGAGACCCATCGGCCACCCTCAACCTGGTTTAGCCGGCCAGTCGAAGCCGTTGCCCGTGGTGTGGCCGCTGCTCATGCTACAGCTACTGGGAGCCACAGGTGAGAGTTGAGTGACAGGTGGGGACCAAAGGTGGACTAGCTACCCCATGGGAGTACGACTGCTACCCCGCCAGAGGTACTACCCCTCCCTGAACGCCCCATACACCACACATATATATATATATATATATATATATATATATATATATATATATATATATATATATATATATATATATATATATATATATATATATATATATAACAACAAGCTTGATCCAGAAAAGATTACATGACAGTATGACACTGGGGATGAGTATGCTTCTTACCCACTGTCAAAGGATGGGACAATGGAGTTAAACTTGAACTCTTGAACTCTTGATTTCTCTTCAACTATAAAACAAAATGATTTATTTACTCTAAGAAAACACCTTACTAAAGTTGGTGTTCATAACCATGACAGTCTTCTTGATTTAATACAAAGTCAGAATATTATCATTGTCTTGAGGTAAAGTTGTGCATATTACAATCTGACACAAGATCAAGGTATATATCAGTACCATTTTATTACACACAAGATCAGGGTATATATTAGAACCATAATATTACACAAAGGATCAGGATATATATTAGGACCATACTATTACACACAAGATCAGGGTATATATCAGTACCATACTATTACACACAAGATCAGGGTAAATATTAGTACCATACTATTACACACAAGATCTGGGTACACATTAGTACCATACTATTACACACAAGATTAGGGTGTATATCACTACCATACTATTGCACACAAGATCAGGGTGTACATTAGTACCATACTATTACACACAAGATCAGGGTGTACATTAGTACCATACTATTACACACAAGATCAGGGTAAAGATTAGTACCATACTATTACACACAAGATCAGGGTAAATATTAGTACCATACTATTACACACAAGATTAGGGTATATATTAGTACCATACTATTACACACAAGATCAGGGTGTATATTAGTACCATTTTATTACACACAAGATCAGGGTATATATTAATACCACACTATTAACTGACAATTGTAACAATGCCTCTTTTGATGAATGAAAATTATACAAGATTTATTATTTTTATATTCAGCTGCAATAAAGTTTACTATAGAAGAGAAAATATGACTTGATTGTAAGATGTAAAATGTATACTCTGCAAAGAGAACACTTGCTTGACTTTACACTTTACCCACAGCATAATACTTATTTAAACTCAACTGATATAAATGGCATTAAATTGGGTTTCAGGTTGGTGATGACAACAGTCACAATGACTTAGACAACTAGTACATGTAATTATAAAACAAACATTTCAATCATTTTTTATGAATTGCTAGGTATTGTTGAATTGAAGTTAGAATATCATGTCAGTGAGGATAACACTCACAAGGGCTTGGACATTTGAGCTTTTTATGAAAATGTTGGAATTATGTGCATGAAGTGTTAGATTAAGTAATGATTAAATTGGATTGAGAATATCAAATGCGTGAGGATAACACTCACAGTGACTTGGGCATTCTATGACCCTTGGAACATTTTTTGACCTATAATTTAAGAAAATTAATTAGCTGTTGCAGGATAACAAAATTTCCCAGGTACGCTTTTAGTTTCATAAAATTAATTAAATACAGAAAATTGATACATAAAAAATAAAAGTATTGTTCTGTGAGGACAACATATTTGACCATATAACTGAACTCTTATAACAAATGAGCTAAAAATATGTAGTTTGCTTATAAAGTAAGTTAGGAATGAACATCATTCATATAATTTAGAAGAGGGAAAAGCACGGATCAAATTGATTTGATTAAATGGAAAAACTCAAATGAAATCGGAACCTGTTTCAGTTTCCTCCTTGTCACTCTTTTTTCTTGTTGTGTTCCTCAGCTTCTCCTGAAACCCATTCCATGCCCTTGACACATTTTGCAAAGTTCCTCTTATCAAAACTTGTTTTTGATCCTGTATGAACACACATTCAACAAGCAATTCTGTTTTTAAAAAAACTCCTCAAGCTGAAAAATAGAACATGGATAATGTCAACATACATATTCTTACATAGTTTGGCTAGTGATTCTATTCCAGCATAGTTTAAACAGTATACTATTCCAATCTTCTGAAAACACACAAGGAAATTCAAAATGGTAATTAAAACCGTTGACATCAGAGCTTAATTATTTTTGGAGCAGGTAAATTAATGTCAATTTTAGTTAGAAGTATTAAATTAATGTCAATTTTAGTTAGAAGTATTAAATTAATGCCAATTTTAGTTAGAAGTATAATTTACAGTAGATTAGGTAGACACAGAGTCGTAACATGGCAGCATCTAGGTGAACACCAGCAAGCAGTGACAGTGAAAATCTATTGTCTTAACAGCAATATAAGTAATTCCGTCTACTTCTTAGATTCTGAGAAGAAGCTCATAATGTATGACTGAGATCAACTGAGACTAAAATTTTATTAATATTCTCATTTAAGTGGTCATTTGGACGTTTCATTCTTTGCACATGCATATGCAGATCATAAACTTGCTATCAGTGATAACAATGACTGTAGCATGAACAATTCACTAGACAGTATTCATATTGAAAAAAGGACAAATATAAACATGAATCTCTCTGGCAAAAGTGTTTCTTTAGAATTTGATATTAGTGCTGTGAGAGATTGTCTACAGAGTTCATAATTCCCGGAGAAAATATTGCTAGCATTTATTGAAACCTTATAACTGGATATTGAAAAGGCCATTGAAAAATCGCTCACTCACTTTGTTGATCAGGCATTGGCTAGACATGTACACAATCATGTACATCAAACCTTGACCCCTTTTGCATGACAAACCAGAACAGAAGGACAAGAAAATTTCTAAGCTCAAGTCTTCAATATGTGCTTTCGAGAGAAAAAAATGCGACACCCTTGAGCAGTACATGTACCCATGAAGAAATAATATTTGTGTAAACAATGTGCGAGGGAAAGCTGATCCCAACACTGGGAAAAGAAACTCATTATTGTATGCACAACTTTCCAATAACTTTTAAAAATTGATTGCAATCCTGAGGATCTAGACAGAACTCATCTTTGTGGGAAAGCGAGAGATGGGAAGGCTCAGATAATCGTCAAATTCAGAACATTCAGATGAGGGCCAAGGTTCAAGCAAATCTTAAAAAGCTTAAGGGAAATATTGACAAAACTTTCATTTCAGAGGTTCTGCCAACAACACAAACTGATGCAGAAGTTATTCCAATTAAAAAAAGCCAATAATATTGATACCTTCTGGGCATTCAATGACAAAGTCTTCTACAAAGGAACTTCAGATGGAGAGAGACATGAAGTGTCAGTCTTCCAAGACATCATGCAAGCCCTTACTTCAACTACCTCTCAGGGGACTGAAATGGAAACTCGTGGACACTAAAAAATATACGGACTCACGTACCAATATAAATTTTACCAATAACAATTAAAGAATTCATGCAACCATGTTGAACTCGGCCAAAGAAAAGAATTAGTATAGAGTAAAAGACAAATATTCCTGAGCAGCGATTTGAATTCAAAAATGGTAATATAAACTTTAAGTCTTTCATTTTATTGTCGCTTATTTCATCTATTTTTATCTGTCTTAATTATCTTACAACCATTTACTTACTCGATCCTGTTCTGAATCTGAATTTGTCGTATTTTTAAGTTACATTATTTGTATATTTTTATTTATTTATTTTTAATTTGTTTATAATTTCATACCCATCAACTTTTCAAAAGCCAAATAGGGAAATTGAATAAAAAAATATGGAGATTGATACTAAAATCAGGAGGTTTTTCACGGCATTTTAAGTCTCTTTTGGCGAGACTGCCTAATCGCCATATTAAGCTCATTTTACATATCTCTTTCTTGTTTTAAATTTTATCATCAGTAAAATTGAATCCTATATAATTTTCACTGCAGACTGCTCATTTGAATTATAATCACAATTCAATTTTCATAAATTCAGATATCTTTTTGTTTTTGCTCTCATTTTATTACCTATGCATTCATTCTTCCTTCTTTCTGCTAATCCTACTCTGTATTTCTTCTTTCTTTTACTTTAGACCATGGCATGTTGCATTGTATACGTTGTATATGTTAAATTTTTTGAAATGAATTCCACTGAGCTAAAGCATGAGGCAAAGTCCATTTTAACTTTAGTGTTATATCTTATTTCACACTATGTCCTGTTCAACTATTTCATAAAGAATAGGTACTGGGCATTTCCTCAGTTGAGCTAGAACGGTACAAAGTAAGAAAAGGATAAACTGAACTGATGCTGTATTTATAATTCTCCTTACTACATTGGGTAAAGAAGCTGGAATAATAATGTTCAGCTGGCTTCTTATTTTACCATTCATAGAGTTATCCGAGATTTTGCTACATATCAGTCGTATTAACAGATATGATAAAATCAATCTTAGGTGTAGTTCTTTTGCAAATCCAAAATTTGTATATTTGTATATTATGGATGTTTCTAATTCTTATATTATCATGGGTCAGTGAGCTGAATCCAGGCCCAATATCTGTATCAGATTTAGATTCATCTGATTCCTACAGCTATAATACTTCAATTACATCATCAACAGACAGTATGTTATCTTTCATAAATTAAAATATCAGACTGTTCGATATAAATTAGGTTTCATTGCTTCAAATATAGATGATTTTGATATTATTGCACTTACAGAGACTCATCTGAATAACAAAAACATCAATAATAATGATATAAAGTTAGATGGTTATCAGAAACCAATTAGGTGTGATCGAACAAATTTAGGGGAAAGTGTAATGGGCCATATTTCAGAAAATTTTATTTTCAAACCTTGTACTGATCTATTGATATATACACTTGAAAGGACAGGGATAGAAATATGAGTACATGGTGTGAAATACATATTATTATCAATCTAATGCCCCCACCCCCTCTGCATTGTCTCACTGCTGGGACTCGATAAGTATCATCATTGAGCTGGGTTTCAATATCTGTGATAATATAATTACAGGTGATTTAGAGAAGGACCTACTCAATGCAAAATATAATAACTGAGCCAACCACAGTAACAACTCTGTTAAATCCTATTATTATATCACCAACCATAGATGTTCTTCATTCTGGAATTATCACTGTCAATGCCAGTGTAAGTGATCACAAGGCATCCTTTTTAATTACTTGACTGCATCATTAATATATCACTAGTAATAAGAGCGAAATATGGCTTTATAATAAAGTGGCTTTCAAAAAATTTAATAACCGTATATCGGACTGGAAAACTAAATTAGGAGCTTTTAGCGATGTGAATGAAACCGTTGCAACATTGACGATATATTATCAACACCCCACCCCACCCCCCGCCCCCCACTCCCCATTGGTCCTATACACAACCGGAAAATATGCTTACCGCCAGAAACCACAAAAATGGACTAGCGGGACCCAAAGGACGGCCCTGTCTAGCTTTTCCAACGATTACATCACTATGATATATAATCAGCTGGATTTTAGTCATCTAGGTAAAATTAGGAATTATATAACACAGGGAGTGCATAACATTAACGAATATACATCCGGAAGTTTACTAACCGAAAGAACTGTGAGATTTCTTTTATTGGCAGGGGATTCACATTTATAGTCTTAGCATGGTGGATCAATTTTTTTTTTTATTCTGGGTCCAAAATAAATTCTGGAGCTTTCTTAGTAGGCATTGGTGTTTTCATAGCTTACATTTTGTTTATTTTCCAAGTTTTCCTCATGGCTTAGTGGTCGAACTGACGGATTTCCGTGTGCACATCCGATATTGAATGCTCGAATCACCGTTCCTGCATATTTCTTTCTATTAAACGGACTTGCCTATCCACTCTTCCCGATTGGTGATGCAATTATGGAATCAGTTTGTATGGCTTACAAGATTCCTGTGCAGCTAAAGCTTAATTGTGCTTCACATATCACTTCGTTTTGATTAACCTCTGGAGTTTCTTGGCTGGTCTAGCACCATATTTTCTAACAAGAGTCGAAGCTGATTTATGTATTACAATAAATCGCAACTTCATTCGATCCAATATGATTTAAGCAAGCAAACAAAATCCTGTCCCCAAAACGACAAGTGCCGCCAAATTTTAGGAATTGGTTGTCCTCATGATTAACAGACTTTTGAAAATAATGTAATAATTGATATAAAGCTTAATAACATGGATTGCAGGGATCTTTGTTGTAGTTCGGTTGGATATATAGGTTCGAACGAAAATATTAACAGCAGTAGCATTAGCTCACAACTTGTTACTGCACACTAGGCCGATAAATCAGCTTCACTCCCATGATGATATCGACTGGTGGTTTAGGGAATAATATCACCGATTCATTAAAAATCTGCAGTCTTGTCTGCAAATATCGGCATACATTTTATACACTTACCGGTATTTTTCGCGGCTGTGGAGCTGTCGTCGGCTGAACGATATCTTTGGTGACATGTACATTATATTTTCGGATCAAATCTTATGTTTAGCGACCTATAAATCCACGTGGAATAGCACAACCCTCTGTCCGGTGGTTGTTTTGAATTTCGCGCTAGATGTGGCTGTTACCAAATACAAGTAATTGTCTAAAGTGTACGTAGGTTTGTTCAGGAAAGATCTGCATGCAACAAAATTGCACATTTTAATAAACAGGTAGCATCATAGCCACATCCATCAGTATCAACACAGATTTGGGGGTGGGGGTGATTTGTCGGACTAAATGCACACATGCAGACCATACTTAATATGGGCGATAGTGCCTAAGGCTGCTACGGTTCTTTGAAATGTACTATTAAAGCATAATAAAAAATCCCACAGGCGTCAACGTAAAATTAGGCCACTTTGCTCTCGTCTTTTTTCGCCCGATATTTACAAGACAGAATGGTGATAATAATGTTTAACTGATCTGGACAGGTGGGGGTTGGTGGGTTCACCTGCAGACACGTACCAGTAACATGTTGCCGTGATGTACTGCTTAGACAGTGGTAATGTCATTGAAGGCATCAGTTTCCTTAATATCATTAGATCTGGAACTATCAGTCTTCAACGCGCCCGCCAACACGCTTACCAAGAGTCAGAAATACAAGTGTTTTGTTTTTTTTCTGCTGACGAGGCTAGTGATAGAGGACCCCACATAATCTGAAGGAAAAATGATTGCTTAGGTCGTATCGCTAAACACCACGTTGTCATTGTAGTAACAATCGCTCCCGAGTCCCCGAGGTCAGTACTTTTGGGTGTTATACCTACAGCCTGAACGCAAATAACTCTAGCTGTGGTTTGATTAAGGAAGCCCTGGGTGTCACAGTGCTCAGTGTCTATCTGCATTGCATTCTCATTTCACTTTAACTTCAACCAGCGCTTACACTCTTTCACCAGTGATTTGTATTCCGTTTAAATGTTAGGCATTTGTTTTTCGAACTGATCCAATAATCCGTCTTTGACCTCAGGATTGGTAGGTGGTACTAATGATTTGTGTTCCTTGTCTATGTCTGGTCGCTCACCGTGGTTATTGTTGTAAGCTACGTACGTTCTAAGCGAGAAAGACAAAGATAGCTGCTAATCCCGTGTCAGTGGACTGTCCGTTGTCTCCGCGTTGTTGTCCGCGGTTCTTTTAGGAAGGTAAGCCTGCAATACTTTTACGAGCGTATTTATACGCATTTTCCAGGCCAAAGAGGGTGCAAAACAATTGAAAACAGAATCGACATCGTTGCCTACGAACACTTTTGTAATGTGGATACTGGCGGCAGAAATATTGCCATAACCAGCGCATTGCTACATTATCCAATTAGATTAGGTCCTTGTTTGCGGTCTCTACGTTATACCAACTGACAAGAAACTTAAAGTTTGCACTTATAAGTGGTATAACAACGAACTTTTTATCACAGACGATAAAATAGCGATAGGCAGACCCGCACGCACAAGACGGACCACAAAGGAACACACCAGCACCATGCAAAAAGTATAACCATAGAAAAGACCTAAGACCACGATGTCAAAAAAAACAGTGATAGTCGGGGAGGGGGGGGGGGCGTTGCTGTGGATATTTTAGCACTCTAGTTTATCCGCTGAGTCACTTATTTGGGTAGTTCTTTGCAGGTGTCTCAAGGCTGCTGTTCACAAACCGGAGACTGTCAATAAACTGTAACTGCCCCCACCCCCCAACTTGTACATTTCCATGCTGTTTGGGATGTCGCTGATGTTCTCCGTTGAGGCCGTTCAGATACCTCTATAATTATCTGGGGGACATTCCACTGGCACCGTTAGTGCCTCTAAATCCACATAGATTATGTATGGAACACGCATCTGGCGGTGGTGGTTTGGAAATTAATGGATATTCTTTCATACCTCTGCAGTCGCTAGTAAGGCCTTCAGAAGATCGACCCGGCAGAAGATATGGAAGGAACCTGCGGCATACATTCTTCTTATAGCTGCATTTGGTTTGCTTCTGTCACATATATTAATAGTTCTAAAATAAAAAGAATTCTGTCACTCATATGTGTATATATACCACATACCATATATCGAAATATTGTTGGACTGCTTTTTGGATACACAATGTAATTCAGTAGAAGAACTATATACGCGGGTTGCTCATATTTGTGTGCTTAAGCACACTAAGCATGTGGAGTGAGTAATTAATATGACCCCTACAAAAGACCCTGCTTTTATAACTTAAGACCTGATAGTATCAAAAGATTTCCGCTGTCTTTTCTTATAGATAGCTACTATGATCCATCCGGCAGGTTATTGTAATGTTTCATTATAGATGTATCCGTATGTATTTTGTGAAATTCAACTATTTTAGAATAATGTGCAGCCATTTAACACTTTAATTATGAAATGTGTTTTTGTTAGTATTGTTTTAAGCTTAGAAACTTGGTTGCCAAAGAAGAAATACCGACTCGAAATTGCCATTGAACATAAGACAACATTCAATTGTTGTTCAATCGGATTCGGATTATTGTCGCGTATGCACTCAGTGCTTCTGCGACTGGTTGTGGCCCTAGGTTGGGCGACGGTCCCCTTAAGGGGGCGCTTGGCCCTAGGCTGGGCCTTTCCGGTGCCGTGTTATCCGGGGTATGAGCATGGTGCCATCATATCCCCTAAATAAAGTGGACGTCCCTACATGGCTCCCAAACCGCAGACCCACCACCAGGTCTCCCACCGCGGCCCCCTTTCCCCATGTCACCTCACCAAAGATCAAGCCCAACCTGCTTTATCTCAGCAGGGCAGACTTTGTTCTAATTGTTTCCAGTTGTTCCTATGGATGTCCCTATGCCAATTTTGTGTGAGCCACCTGAGCAATTTATCCAATTTTGAAGAGTTGTGAATTTAGAATAAATATTTGTGTTTGAATTTCGCGTACTTAGCGTACTTATATGGGTCTAAATTTTCCCAATCTGCTGGATGTGGGCCATCCTATAATTTTAGCACCGCTTGGGTATTGTTGGTTGTATGTTTTTGCGCCGCCGTCCTAAAGGATCATGATTGTGTATCGTTAGTCTTCTGTGATGAAATTGAAGACCTTTGGTTGGATTTTTTGTGGGGCAGCAGGCAGAGCCGCCTGGACTGTCCCTTGCCTTTGAGTTTGTCTGTGTCGGGGGGAATTTTGGGACAGCAGGTGTGGTGTATCCTGGACTGTCCCTTACCTTTGATTCGATACAAACACCTTTATGCCGGGTCATGGTGGGGAAGTCTTTGCTCGACATAGGCTTGTCGAGGTCAGGATCCCACCCAGGTATTGCTAGTATATCTGCCCTAGCACCTGTTTTGATGTTCCCAGCGAGGGTGTTAATGTGTGTGGGGGGGGGGGCTAGGATTTGTGGAGCAGCAGGTAGTGCTTCCTGGACTGCTCCTTGCTTTGTTGTTTGTCTGGCAAATCTGGCCATCTATTCGTTCTTGCATCTTTCCTGTCGGGGCCGTTTGGCAGGTTGGTTAGTTATATCTTTTCTGAGTGGCAGATTGTGGAGCTATTCGTTGTTACATCTTTTCTGTAGGGCCCGTTTGGCAGGTTGGTTAGTTATATCTTTTCTGATTGGCAGATTGTGGAGGATTATTGGATCTAGCCTCCATTTCTTCTTCTTTCGTTGGCAATTTTTGATTGTTTTTGCCTCTTCCTCTGGTCTTTCTTCTCTCTCTGTATGTCTGTGGATGGCTGCTTTCAGTTGTATGTTGTTCTTCTTTCGGTGGCAATTTTGGTTATTTATTTATTTTATTTATTTTCCCTCTTACCTCTGGTCTTTCTCCTCTCTCTGTATATTTGAGCATGGCTCCTTTCAGTTGTATGTTGTTTTTGTCCGTTTTGTCGTCAATGTTAGCAGGGGAGAGGGTTAAGTGAAAGAGATATATATGGTTAGTTATATCTTTTCTGAGTGGTAGATTGTGAAGCTATTCGTTTTTACATCTTTTCTGTAGGGCCCGATTGGCAGGTTTTATAGTTATATCTTTTCTGATTGGCAGATTGTTGGATCTTGC
>JAECUM010039773.1:0-18555 GCA_016617855.1 Megalonaias nervosa | reverse complement strand
CATGATGCCGCCACTAAATAATCGTTTACAAATATCAGCTGCTTCATTAATGATTTCTGGAGAATTATTACCAGCTCGTTTTCCTCCGATGAGAATTTCTAATCGATCGACATCAGCAAGAACGTTATTGGGGCAAGTAATAAGACCACTTCCTAAACCACTTCCAGTTGCGCCAGGAGCGTCTTGATCTTCTTCTTCTTTCTTTTCTCTTGTTTGGATTAGTTGTAATCTTTTTTCTTGTTGTAGTTGTTGTGCTCGTTGTGGTGGTGTTTTTTGTTGTAGCTCTTGTTGTAGTTGTTGTGCTCGTTGTGGTGGTGTTTTTTGTTGTTGTTGTTCTCGTTGATATTGTTGATATTTTATTATTTGTTGCTGTTGTTCTGGCGATAATTGCATGAATTTAATATAATTATCTATTGCATTCATATACTCAATATATTTTGGATCATTATTTCTAGCCTGATCAGTTGTATGGTGTATACGAAATATCCATCTGTACCAATCATCACGACCTACAGATTTATCAGAATATTCAGGTTTTAAATACTGTCTTCGATTACTGAAACTTCTCACAGCAAATTTAGCTAATTCTCCTGAATTTTCAATTTCTTCAATATAATCAATAGCAACTTCGGTAAATTTGTCAATCAACACAACTCTCTCCCTCGTTTCTTGTTCTTCTGGTTCTCCTGGTTCTTGTATACGACCCTTTATGTCACCTATTTCACCACGAACTTGTTCAATACCTTCAAGAATTTCCGGAACTGGCATCTCAGCAGCTATTTTGGCTGGAAGTTCACGTAAAATTTTTTTTGTCTTTTTTGTTCTTCTTGCTATTTTTTCAGTTCCTTCTGCTATTTTTCCAGTTACTTCAGCGGTTTTCTCCAACACAGGTTGAATACCTTTAGTGGTCTCAGTGATAGGTTTAAATAATTTTTTTGTATCCTATTCAAATTCAACTTGAGATTCCTGACGCGATTGTAGTTGTTGCTTAACAGAATCACGAACGGGTAGATATTTTTTAATTGCCTCTAGTCGCTCTCGAGCTAATTTAGCTGAGTGTGGTTCTCCGATACTCATTATTGATAATATCTATATGGCTGTTTAATTTATAGCAGCAGAGAGGGTGAATGACATACGTATGTGACCAGATTGTGAAAAAATCTGGTCAATTAAAGAAGTTTTCATTATTAAAGCAAAAACTTCTTTTTTTCAGGGAACCCTTAATTTTCAAAAATAAGGTCTCTACAAAGTTGTAGGGTTCACCCTCTCTGCTGCTACAGGGCATAAGAGTTTCCCATGGAATAAAAGGTATTCAAGGGAATTTGGCATTATTTTCCAGTAAGGTACTAATGCTTGACTAGAAACTATGTTCGACAATAATGAATGAAATACATTGAAATTAGTAGCAGTAGTAGTAGTAGTGGTATATAATACCGATTTAATGTATTCGTTGTTCTGTAACTGGTATAGATTGGTTATTGGTCACCATTACATGAGTGCTCATGAATTCAGCTATTGAGCGTTTGTCTTCTTTTAGGGATTCAGTCAAACAATATCACCACCTTTTTAATACATATTGTTTTACATTTATGTATAACATTGATCTCTGTGGAAATTATAAATGTCCTGGACTATTTAAATGCAAGGATTCACCTTGTTTCTCAGAACTTTCAGGAATTAGCTAACAGCAGCATTATTCCACTCACGATTGTATTTTCCAGTCAGGACAAAAACGCGATATTTAAGTAGTATTTAAGTCTCCAGATTGCAAACACTAAACATCAGAGCCAATCTGGTTGCGTCACAGACTGGATCTTTCATTTCTCATCCCCAATATGATCAAATTTAAAACTGTTTGAAACATTACAAACTGTATAGAAACAATCTAACAATGATAGTGTACAAATGGCAACCACTTCCCGTTATACAAACTCTAATAGACTACAACAAATGTTATTTTAATTGAACTAAGCTCACCAACGCCATGCTTTAACTTCAGGAATATAAACGGTAACCTATTTGATAGAGGCATTTCTTGTGTTTGCTTTTTCTTGTAGATAATATATTGTGCTACATTGTAATTTTTTCAAAGGAAACCATAGCAAATCATTTCAGTAATTCTTTGATACGCCCGGTACAGGAATTAGAGTTGTTTTTTGCGACAAAATAATGCTTCTAGCCGACTGTGGCATAAAGACCACGCCAAGAAACTGAGAGCCACCGATATCACAGAGAGCCTTATTATATTGTACTCTAGTTATTTCAAGATCGGAAGACAGCGTATTTTCAGAGTGGGCATATGTTATGGTTGGTGTGCCCCAAAGGATAATTTTGAGATTGATTATTATATTTGTAAAACATCAATGGAATTGTATATGATACACACACCAGTATATGTTTATTTGCAGAGGGTCGAGTGTCTTTCTAATCGCGTATAACCCCGTTGTGTCCGTTCATGACCTCAATCCCCCTTTGGGAAACTAAATGTTTTCAGTTGGCACATAATTAGCCTGTCTCTTTCAGCGATTGAAAACTGAATCATTGAAATATTGCAAGGAAAATTAAGAATCCATTCCACCAAACGCTATTAATGTTCATCCACAAAATTCATGAAGTTGACGAGGACAAACAGTTTAGACTTTTTCACTAACTTGACTGACTATCACACACAAACTGACCCTATAAAGACAAATGTGCAGTCAAGAATTAACTAAATGCGTGGACGCAATTTCAGACTTGTGAGGATATCATAGAAATTATATTCATATTCTTTATCTGACTAGTTCTGGAATATAACTATCTGCTTAGCAACAACTGTACATTACTCGAGAAAACAGATCTTTAAAATTACAAAATTAAGCAGCGACAATTGTGCTTGGTGCCAAATATTTAATATCTATTGAAGCGCTATGCATATCCCAATGACACGACAATGAATGAATAAATACCTCTGGGAAAAACAATCATCAGCAGACTTGCAAACAGCAAACAAACGACTGAAGCCTTCATCGTGAGAAATGAAATTCGATCTCTACTCCGAGCTACCGGCCAGTAACATTGAAATCCTCATTTATATATCTGTCCATTTGCCGTGGTCATTAACAAAGGTCAGACATGTATTATGCCACACCTCGGCTTAATTCGAAAATAATACGATCTTGACACTTTGAACTTTATGCTTGAACACTACTTGAGTCATTTATTATATAATATTATAGTGAATAAAATCCGACATTAGTGTAGCATGAGTTTGGCTGTCAATAGTAAATTATATCCAGATAAATAGAACTACACCTGTCAGCTGCGTTACAACTAGTAACTTCCATGTTAAATGTAATAAAAGTAAATATTGCTCGAGAACACAAGAAACAAAACAGAATATATGTAATTATCTAAGCGACTTGCTGAGGAAAGAGAGGGTTCTGTACATTTGACGTCTTATTAAGATGACATCACGGAACATATTTGGGTCACATATCAGCGTTCCATTGCACGATACGCGAATTTTTTTTTTTTTTTAACTCTTTCAAAAAACTAGGAAAGTCACGAAAACAAGCGAAGTTTTATGATTTAAGTTCCAAATTTACTTAATATGCCTTTTTGGTACTTGCATCATTTCATAGTCAGCAAAATGGGATCAACAATGATACACTCTTGGCTACGAAATAACTCAGATCATAAGTAATTAATTATATCTGTACGCTCAATTGTGTAGTAATTTAGAAGATTGTTCATGTGCTGACATCGTGTTTAAACCAAAGGGACATGTAATACGTTTACTAATTCAAAGTGATAAATCGGGTAAGTAAACATTTCTGTAATAATCTGGTTTGGCGACACGGTTAAAATAACAATATATACCGAGTGTGGTAGTGGCATAATTTATCCGTATACGCATTGGTGAAAGTGAAGTTTCTTCTTGTTCAAGTTTTTTCTTAGGAATATCTGATGGGTGTATCGTAACATAAAACGTTATGCATCACAGTGCTTTCTACAGTTTATGTAGGGCAATAAGAGGATCACTATATACCAAACCAATTAAGCAATTTTCCTATAAAAGGTCTGCAGTCGAAATATAAAATCCCACTTATTAAACTGATCCCGGTATCAAAGGACGTCATAAGTATTTACACTCAACAGCAAGTAAAACATCCTGCAGTCTGATTGCATCATCTATTGATTTCAACCAAAGGGGTTGTTATATTTCATATTTCAGGTAGAGGATTAATTCAAGATATTTAATGTAGCCAGATCTAATTGAATTGTATACCAGAAAGTGAGAGCATGGTACCAGACTGGCTTACATTACAAGAATACTTTTGATTGGTCTTGTCCATTCAAACGATACATATGTAAAAGGAACTTCTTGGAATTAAAATTCCGCATATAACTCTTAATTCTCATATAGACATCATATATTACGAACAAAAGTTGGAAAGCTATGTAATGTTAATCAAATATTTAACTAGTTCAATTGCTTCGCAATGTTAAACGCTCTAAACAGCATTTCGGATTCACTTGTCATTTACAATATGGCTACTTATTTATTTCCTGGCCACATCCAATCGTTTTATCGAGGTCTACATGTATATAATCTCAACGAACAGAGAATTATCACGTTTATTAATTCTTCATTTTGCATGCTTAATGGTGGAGTAAGTGAATCTAAAGACATTCCATAATTCCCGACAATTGCCCTGTTTAATATAATCTAGTAAAGAGCTAGTGCATAAATACGTTGCACTCAACACTAATGCAATGAAAGTAATAAGTAATTGTCATTTGTTCCCTCCATTAAAGGTTACCTTGAAACTGAAAAATACGTGTACCGTCTAATGGACTGTACACCTATTGGTATGGTATTTTATTTTATATTTTTTTTTTTGTATTGTTTTGGGGATTTTTTGTGTTGTTTTGTTTTTAGAAAAGTTATCTCATATCCCAATTGAGCACGTATTTGCATTGTTGCACCTCATCCTAAAAGTAATCAGTCAAAACCGTTTTTCTGCTTAACGTACTGTACACGTGCACTAAATGTGAGACAAAAGTTAGAAAATATTATGTAATAAGATCTATCTTACACGCGGCTTATTTTGCAAGCCTTATCACGAACAGCGATGGACATCGTACCCGTGTTTCTCTCCTGCTCCATTTAGTAACTTTAAAATCGCTTCAAAGTAGGAACTAAATCATGACTGTGTCGTGCAGTACCATTACAAGATCTATTGCAGACAATATTAAGGGTCTTTTCTTTAATTGCAATATACAATATCATGAACACGTTCTGTCTTTTAATTTCAAAATAATTTGAGTTGTAGAAATACAGTGTGGTTCCCTCAAACATCATCTTGAGAACCTGTGTCGCGCTCCTCGTGAGGGGTTTATCTTCAAGGCCAAGGTCACGGCTCCCTGTTGTACTATTTGCGTCACACTTTTATATATGATAGAAGATATCTTTGATGCTGTTTGAAATTTAAGTAAGAAACATTACAAATTCTTACGTCATTATTAGAAGTCAGGCGGATTGCTATATTATGGGTCCTACCATTCAATGACAAGTCATATTTCAATATTATAAGCTTCACATTTACACTTCTCATTTCCATTCATAACGTTAGAGATGTCTGAGAATGGTGTTAACACATACACTATCTCTCTCTCTCTCTCTCTCTCTCTCTCTCTCTCTCTCTCTCTCTCTCTCTCTCTTTACAGAAGTGTCTGTCTCACGGATCATCTTACAAGATGTTAGAGTTAAGACATATGCGCAAAACAGATAAACAAAAATAATTTTGATTGCGACCTTTAAAGTAATAAAATGCAATCCCAATTCTACATCATGGAGTCAACAAGTCAGGCTAATTACTGAATTGGTGGTCCCACCGTTCAATGGCAAGTCATATTTCAATAGTATAAGCTTCACATTTACACATCTTATTCCCCTCCATAACGTTAGAGATGTCTGAGAATAGGATAAAAACACACACACACACACACGCTATCTCTCTCTCTCGTCACAAACGTGTGTCTCAGGCATCCTCTTACAAGATGTTAGAGTGAAGAAATACGCTCACAACAGATAAACAAAAATGATTCCTAGTGTGACCTTTCAAGTAATAAAATGCACTGCCAATTCGACATAATAGAGTCAACATCGAGAGCAACATTTCTTCTCCTCTCTATCTTCCTCTTTCTCTTTCGTATAAAACGTTTATCGTTCATTCTCGTATGAAGGCACTTAAATGATATTTTCGAAAGTGTACTTGTGTTCAAAACGTTCCTACATGTATTTCTTTAGGCAGACTTTGTTTAGTTTGCTGATGATCGCTCATATTCTTAGTTACCTTCTATTATGAACATAACTATTCATATATTTTACACACATTAAAAATTCTGTAAATATCTGTTTGTGGACTTTGTTTCATTTAAGCTGGTATGAACATGAACGTATTATCCTCAGAAAAAAAGATACAGCATGGGGACAACGAGGAAAGCAGAACTATTTAACTACGGAATGCTCATCAAGATAATTCTATCTTTATTGTATTAAACTTTGTAATTAATTTGTACACATACGTATAATCACAGATATATATTTAAACGTTTCCTTTATTTAAGATGCATTTCTATGAAGCGAATATTCCAATGTAACTAAAAGAATGATCTATTTATACATTACAGACTTGATGAACACCACTGAGAGGCCGTGGGTCTGTTGACTTTCTGATTCATATATCGAAGTGAACATTCCAAGGAATACAGAACATCATTCACAATATTGCTACTAACGATACACCTAACACCTAACACAAACCGGTGAATTACCAATTGACAGTAGCACAAGCATTTCAAAAGAAAATAAAATATTGATTGCATGGGTACCTATTAGATAGAGTTTTTGTCTCAGATTTAATATTATGTCAAGATAATAGCACAAAACCTTCACTTAACACTGTGTTGCTTAGATAATCTAACTAGTTTTGTCACGTTAACCACACATGTCAGTAACAAACAACAGTGTCCTAGTGTCTGTTCTTTACTGTATGTTAAGCTTTAGAAATACTCGCTGAGGCTAGTCCCTTCAACCCACTCAGCCATCGGCACTAAGATCACAAATTACGACTCTTCTGTACTGCCGGTTTAGCGGCTGCACATATCCTAAATATTGTATCCTTGTTCTGTAAATCAGACTTAATTGGTAGTACATTTGGACGTTGTTGTTTCGTGATGTATATATTATTTTGATTAACATACAATTTGACGTTGAAACTAATTTCAGTTCAAAACAGTTTGATATAAAACAAAATTACATGAATGATCTACTTTTGAATTTGAATTATGTGCTTATTTTGTAAATGTAACTGTTTCCCTTTTACTTTAGGGTACATTTCATTGTCTTATTTGAATTACTTTTATGAATGCGACTGTCAAACTCTACTGAACACGTGTCCGGTATGTGAGTGAAAACACCATGTCATCATCTACTTGATTTCCTCATCCGTATCTCCACGGGGATGCTTGGTGAGGGGCACCACTATATGTGCAGATTTTTTAAATATCATCATCTAAGTTATGCATAATGTTGTCACGTAATCTCCCAATTCTTTTGTAACTCGATGTACATACTGCAGTTTCAACAACTGAATTAAAATTATAAGTACAATTACTGTAATCTGCGTGCTTTTGTACAAAAGGCTTCTTATTTTGTAAAGGACTTGGGCACTAGGAAAATAAACATCATATATATTCATTTACTTGCTACGGAAGATATGTAGCATTTGCCTCTGTTTTCAATTCAGGAATTTGAAAACTTTCCATGCATCTGTAAATTTCTTATTTAAGATTATACTTCGATGACGACTACATTAATGATGTACTGAATAGTTTAAACCTTGATGGAGACGGGAAAATGAATGTTGAATGTATGATGCTAAAATATAGATGCTATTAATAAAATATAGATGCTATTAATAATAATAATAATAATAATAATAATAATAATAATAACAATAACAATAATAATAATAACAATAATAGTAATACTGATAATAATGATAATAATGATAATACTAGGAATGATATTCCATTTAGCAAAACTATAATTGTTATAATTTGTTCTCTTCTGTTAAAATGTCAACACATTGTTTAATTTATAACAAGGCCTGCATGAAAGCAACTTTGCATCAACGTATGTTTCAAAATGAAATAGGGAGATTTGTGGTACTGAAAGTTAATTACTTACTGAGTAAATGTGTATAATTAAGTATTTGCCTGAGTTTGATAACCTTTGCTTGCATGTTAGATTTCCTAAGGCCTTGAATATTACAGGTGCATTATAAGTGAATTGCCAAAAGAATCACTAAATCGGATGTGGGTCTGCTCTTAAAACGCACACACACACACAAGCATATACATATACACATATATGCGTATACATATATATACCCTTCAAAGTCCCATTTAAATTTCTATCGTTTCATGCATGATTTGCTTTCTAGGAACGCACATGGATATCATAAAAGGAACATAAACAATTCTACTAGGTTAGGTTATAATTCCTCCAAATGGTCAATTGATATTACTTTCAATGGCTAAAAGCTCTTCATGCGGAGGATGGTACTTGCATAAAATATGTTTGGAGACCGTCGTATAAGAAGATCGACTTTGAACGAAGTGGATTGAAAACCGTTGGATTGCGAATTTTTTTATAGGAATGTTGTAGTGCATTTATGCAAAGAATAGTACTTGAAATAATTCGATAAGAAGATAATAGATAACTGTAATACATTTTCCTCTTTCTATTCGTCATGACACTATATAATTTTTTAAAATGACTATTGTTATCTGAAAGCTGTAAACATATTAAACGGTGTGGCTCGAGTTCAAAAGGAAAGGTTGTTATTAGTTCATCTTCACAAAGAAATCATTTCCATGATTTACACATGTGGCTCTATGATCATATGAAAATGAATCCTACATAATAATGAGATAATCCATTCAGCTCGGAATCGCTATTGTTAGTTATTTGTAGGCGCATTTTACTCGAGTGCCTCAAAAATTAACTGTAGAGGTTTGTTTATCTATGTCACGAGACGCTTCCCATAACTGCTCAGTCGCCTGTTAAAAATTGTGATTTTTCGATACCTCAAGGACCAGCACGGTGGAGCACATTGCATGTCCCCATATTAGTCTCTTTCAGCATGTATGGAATGAGTTGTTCTACTCTGTAAACTGATGAAAATGGTGTTGAAGTTATTCGTGCTCGAAACGAATTTGGTAATTCTAACTACATTTCAATACTCTCTCGTGAAACATCGTTGCTACAGGCGGAGATATCGTTCACAATTGTAAGCTGGACGACTCGCAGTAGTTTCTGTCTTTGCTTTCTACGACTTGCATTCACTATCATCTTGACATTTATTCTCTTCACTATTTCACCCAGAGTTTGCTGTCTACAGAATTTGAATTAGATGGGTTAAAGATTTAATTTACCTAACATTTTTAAACTTATTAATTGTTAATCTTAATATGTATTTCAGAGTTTATAGAAGAATACGTTGTAGAGCTTACAGGAGTATTTTTGCAAGAAAGAAACTGAAACTGCCGTGTTATCTGAAATGTGTGATCCAGGAAGTGAAGAATGTACATTTTAAGGATTGTTCAGCCAGTTTTCTTCCTTCCAATAAGAGTCTTTAATGAAATAAAAAAGAGAAAAAAATCTTTTCTTTATGCAAAAGAAATACAATACTCATCATTGATTAAACTGATAGATGACAATGCCTCTTTTCATGTAGATCCAACTCCACGCAAAAGAGTTTGCCCGCAAAATTATATATTAAATAAGTAAGATATTTTCGTATATTCTGCAAATTTCTGAATTGTACATTTTAAGATTTTCAAACGTTTTTGAACAGCCCCCAAGTCTGTAACTATTGTCATAATTTTATCTTACAGGATAAATTTAATTGCCCTGTGGATTTTGGAATTTTTTTAGGAAGTTGTAATAATTTTTAAGTGTTATTTAGTCTGAGGTGTAAAGAAATAGCTCGTCGCACAAAACGCTATGCTTTTAAAGATAAATCACCGAGAAACTCGAACGCAGTTCTCCCACCCCACAACAAACAGAATATTCCTCAAAGTGCGATAGTGACAGTTGAGCTTGAAAATGACGAGAATAAAGCAAATTATTAATTTTATTATTTTAATTGCCTTTTATGTCTTTGAGATTCAAATTCTGTATTTTTCATTTTTTTTATTTGATCAGAAAACACGTCGTTTTCTGTATAAAACAATTTATACTTGAAAGCAAATTGAACACCTTGATGAAATTCACTGTAGATTCTATCCAGGTTGCATCTTAAACATTCTACCTGCGTTGAACATTCTACATGCGTTTTATGCTAAGGACATGTAGCTCAGCATCCTAGTAAACACCTGGTATTTAGCTAGGAATGACAACATCCTCCCGATTTTGTTCATTCTGAAGGTGATTGATGCGGGTCTATATTCAACTTGTCTATTGTATAGAAAATGCGAGTAGACACTCCTGTGACATGTCGAAAAGTTAATCTGTCTATATATTAAGAGTAATTATTAGCACATTTAGTAGATATAGATTTGACTTTTTATATTACACAAAGCTTCTTGTGCATTATTCGCAAAAGTATAACACGTATTCTTTACTTAAACATGACCATGCGAAGTTGCATTTATTGTAACACAAGATTTGCTTTCAAGACATTTGCTCTTGCATGTTTGTTTGAGTGTTTCTTGCCTGTTTAGCTGAAAAACATAACACAAATGTTCACACCATTTTTGAAAGAGATATGGTCTGATTTGGCTGTTAAGAACTAGGCAGAGTATAATATTCATGACACTATAAATAAAAGAAGAAGTTCAAGCAGGCTCAATGCTGCATGCAGACTGTTTAGCTAAACAAGCAACAGCAAGAGACATAATTGTGAATTCGTGGACAGAGCTATGTTAAAGTGTTACATCAAATACATTGAGATAATATAAACCATCCTACGTGAAAGGGTACCTGTCTCCAAGTTCTTATGTACCGGCATTCAAACCAAGAGAACATGATTGATGGAAAGTATTCGAAATGCAAGAGTTGTTTTTTCTTCTTATTCAAGTAGGATTGAACGATATTTTCAGCACAAGAGAGGCTATACATGATGGCCACTATCAATGGTGGAGTAAGAACCGGGGAAATCTCCGGAAAAGTCCACTGACCACGAGAAGATGCTGCAAGCTTTCTCACAAACCCACATTTTCGAGCCCAAGACTGGAACCCAAGGGTAGGTTAGATGGCAGTGATCGGTAACGGAGAGCGCTATAGACCACTCGGCCACTCGGGACCATAGAAATGCACAACAGCTCGCTACTTAGGCAATCGGAAATGAAAGCTCATCTACATAAAATTACCGGAATTTTATCTGAAGTGCAATGGACACAGATTTTAATAACTTTACACGTATATTCAAAAGCGTTTGACAGAAACAAAAAGAATTTCAATATCTCTGGATCATTTTATAAAGTTATTCCAGCCCATTTTGGGGAAGAGCGAGGTATACAGTGCAGTATACATTCGTCAATAATAGCCAATCAAGAAACATTGTTTAGAAAATGTAGTCCCAGATAATAATCTTATATATGTATTTTTCACCCATTTCTGATGGCGTCCATGCGTCTCCGCATCATCGGAAAAAGTAATAAAACGTTTGAGATTTCATCCCTCGTTCGTTCATTTCTCTGGCGACTCTGTGTGTGGGTGTTAGTATGATAATGTCTAAATTTTTAATTAACTCAATCCCAGGCGTTGTTTTACCAGATCCTCCAGGTCCATTGAGATAAACGTGTTTATCCCTGCATACAGGATCATATACGGACGGTCCTGATGATTTCGATCTTTGATTGTTATTCTTGTAATATATTTCCTTGATTTCAACGTCGGCAGATTCAGAATATTCAACTATATTTTCTTGTTTTATTTGCCATGATCCACATTCGCCATTGCCGAGTAGCGACGCTGTCACATCCAAATATATATTTTATTTATATAAAATGAATCTGTGGCTGCTCTAACCGCTGTCAACGTAAACCTGTTTATCATCGTTAATAAATCTATCGAAACGTACGTGAGCATCGAAGATCTTAAATGAGTAAACTGCGGTGACTCACCATCAATATAGCTTTCAGTTGTATCTAATTTAGTACCGTCCGATAACCAATAATTACTCCGACTTATAAATCTGCATTTGCTTGTTGTATCAGCGATTATAAAATCGAGTTCAGAGTCGACGATGATCAATCTTTTGTAATGTAGCTTATGATTACATGTAATACCCTGAGTAAACTTACCAATCATTTTTCTGCCGAGATCTTTTGCAACTTTTTCATTATTTTCTCTTCTGTATTTAGATACATTATTAGCAAGTTCAGTAATTGCTTCCTCGTCAAGATTATGAAATTTTTATCTGATATCACTTTCAGAATCAAACTTATCTGGTTCTGGCAACAATACTTGTTTCTGCGGACGACACGATGTGATTGCTTCGCTCACGCTCAACGATGTTAAAATCCCACTATCAAGCATGTATCGTATTAAAATCTCCGGACCCCAACATTTTTCTGAAAATGTCTTCCAAACCACGCATAAACAATCACATTGAAATCCCATGCAAACTCGAATGGCTCTATACAAGGAAATCCAGTCAAGTCAAACTCAGGCAGAGGTCCATTTATTGCCACGTTGGTCATCTCGTGTATCGGATGTCAGAATCGTTTAAAATACTCAGAACATTCTCCGCACCTAAGAAAACTTCCAGGATAACATGCAGCCAGGTAAACGGATATAACGTCATCGTAGTCGTATCGGGTATTTCATAATCTGCCGTGTCCGTACTCGATAGAACTGCGTTGGATATCTTCAAGAAATTCCATTCTGGTCGGTTTCCATCAATTTTTCTCCAGTGTGGGCAGCAACTGAAAGAACTGTAAAACAATTAATGAGTAATTGTCCAACTTTGACATCGTCAACGATAGTGTCGTACCAAAGTCGTCGCGCAAGCATTCTCATTTCCTCGTGGAGTGATTCTGCACGATAAATATCAGCGTTAGGTCGTACAAACTGATCTTAGCATCCATGTTCGGTACTTTGAAATAACCACACGGATACAAGATCTTTCTTGTTGATATCGTTGATAAAATCACATATAACGCCGTCGTAATATTTAACTGTTCTCTCTTGTGGAAATATCATCACCGCGGACGTCCATGCATGCGCGTTATGATCAATACTCGTTAAAGGGGCTCCATTTTGTTCATATTTCGGTTTGTATAAGGTCTCTTCGGTTAATGTCTTTACCGTTATTGGGAACCTCGAGATTTTTTCTACACAGCAACGTCACTGATAGAGCTCCGGTATCCACAATTGTTTCTGCCCACGTATATATTTTTTGACGTCGCAAATCCGTTAGACCGTATCGCATTTGTAAAGTGTTCTGCAACTCGTTCAGCTAGACAATTCAACACTGAAAATTTGATACATTTAAGAATCATTAACGTCGTGTTTATAATTACACGGATACAACGCATAAACAACAGCAATCACAGGATACGCTCGTTCATAATATGGTTTGTCAATACATGTCAACTTTCCTGGTTTGGAATTTGTATTCAACGTGACGATGGTACTTCCAAAGGTTGCGCGTATTGAGTCACATTTGTCAGGGATAATCAAAACACCCTCGTCTGTCTGCGTAATAAAATGTATTAGAATAATATATCTCTGATCATCGAGGTAGATAATAATCTCTGCTGCTCGCTTGTTATTCATTCTAACACAGACATTATTTTTTGTTCTGAATGTTGATCACGTATGAGCCGTACCATCGTCGCGAAATCACTTCTTGGCTTCACGGATACGATCAATTATATCCTCGATCATCAACGCCAAATCTTGCGTCGGAAAACTAAATTTAGGTTTCGACAGATTTTCAAGATCAAATCTGCTTCTAGAAGGCTTAATCATGGACAATCTCGCACACTCTTCCATATTAGAATTAGGACAAAATATGTATTTAATTAAACTTTAAACATATGTATAATGCGGGCAAATAATAAATGCAGTTGACTTATTATTGGATTTTCACTTTGCTGTAATAATTCCTGCGTAAATGAATGCTGTGGTTATCATTTGCAACATTTTCGACGTAGACGTCTAGTACCAAAACCGTGTTTACTGTGTGGTATTGGTGTACGAGGCAAAACCCAGTTGTGTTTGTGCGTTGCTGTGGTGTTTACAGGGAGATGAAACGATATTATGATTAAAAAATGTCGAGTCTCCCATAAGAATTGTCGAGGACTATCTCGCCAGATTTTCAAAATAACAATTTAGACAAATAATATTATTATATAAATGTTTGTGAAACAGCCCAATATCAAGAATTATGAGGCATCTCCAGATGGTGTAATCAGGAACTGTTGATAAAAAAAAACAGTTGGTTTTGTCACTAATACTGTTTGTCTCATGTTTCGTGCTGGAGGAACAAATTATTAATGTCACGGATTTGTATTCGAATGCTTATATGGAGTCAGCGAGGACGGACTTGTAATCGATCATATTAATTCAAATCCAAAAGATAATTCTTTAAATAATTTGAGAATTGTTACACAAAGTCAAAATTGCAAACTTGTTATGTCCGGTTATAATGATGATTCTCCTAGGTCAGTTGTATCCACAAACATAGAGACAAGCGAAGAAATACAATTTCCTTCGATATATGCAGCTGGAAAATATTTTGACATTTGCCGTGCTTCAGTACTTTATCTTGCAAATAATGTAAGAAGATCGGCGTATTCAAACAAATATAATCAACCATTCAATTTTTAGTACGCTGCCACTTCTGAATAATTGTAGTTGACAAAGCGAGATAAATCTGTCAAGCTAAGCTCGTTCTGATAGAACAATTAAGCAGTTGTCTCATTTGTTACTGCGTAATATTACATAAATACAGTGATTAATTTTTTTTTTGTCATCGTCAGTAGTTTAATTGTGATCTGTATGGCTGGATTACAACAGAGATATTTACATCTTTTCATTCTGATAAATTCAGATTGTTCACGAGTTTGACCCAGGTAGATTTTTAATATAACAGAGTAAATTCCTGGTAAATTTTCAATGTAGCCGTGCACAGGTAGGTTACGTACACTCAATACAGCGACATCTGTTTCCGAACGACATCCGGCAGAAAATTTATGTGCGATTAATATTTTCTACAATATATTTCAGAAATTAAATGAATCAAAACTGCAGTTTGTAAAGTGCAGGTATTTTATTAACTAAAATGAATCCACACTGCAGCTCACGCTCGTTAGCATAGTTAACTACATAGTAATTTCTGAACATGTATTTGTAAGAATTGGACAGTGACGCAGTGTTATAATGTTAGATTATCATACTGAGGCCCCGGGTACGATTCTCGTGACTCACATATCGTCGACGGAGGGTGGCATTACGATGCCATATTTTCTAATAATTATGGTCCGAGACCTCATCTGCTCGAATTTCAACAAACACGTATACGTTCCCACCATGTCACCACGTGGTGGGTACACTTTTGACCTCCCCGGGGTTTGATTATGGCGGGAAAGTGTGCATGTTCTGTTGAAAGGAGAGAAGGCTCTCGTGTATGTGTGTGCTGTCCTTAGTCAAGATCGCCTTCTGAACATTATAAAATATCATTTGGTAATGTATGGGTTTATATGGGGGTTGTGTCTCTTTGTTTACCCTCTGAATTCTAGAATGTCGTTAGGCAATCTAAGAGTTCCACATGAGGCGGGTTATCATTGTACATAATTGCTGTAAATATGCTACTATATGTTGTGCTGTCCTTAGAATTAAGTTAGAATTAAGATTATATATTGTGCCGCCCCCTATAGATAAGTTAGAATTAGGGTTATTTGTTGTACCGTCACCAAGATATAAGTTAGAATTAAGTTTATGTGTTATGCTGTTCCCTAGAGATACGTTAGATTTAATTTTATATATGTATCCTCTGAGCTTGCTAGGATGTTGTTCGGCAACCTAGAAGTTCACATGGGGGCTGTGATCGTCCTATTTTGAATTCCCTTGAGCTTGCTAGGATGTCGTTTGGCAACCTAGGAGTTGTGATTATACGTTTCATAATTTTTGTTTTCAGATTCCGAAAATCAGAAATATTTTTTTTTAAATTTTAAATAAATATTTATTATATAATGAATCATTAAAATATTAGCGCTGGTATTGTTGCTATTAAGCAATTACAACATGACGGTGTGAAAAGTTCTGAACAACTTGATCCTGAAAAAATTATGTGTGATTTTGAACCATTACAATTTCGAAAATCCGAGAACAGATATACACTACTAGCCGATTAGAGAGTCATACGGCTGATTCAACAACCAATGCTGCAGTCGTTGGCAACAGTTACAGATGTGCAGGTCAAATTATTTATCTCCGTAGAAAACGAGATCGAAAAATTAGGTCAAAATTATCTCACGAATCCGAAATAAAACGAATTGTAAATGCTCCTATAAGACAAATGAAAACAATTATGTAAGGTGACTTCTTCAGCCGGAGCAATTGTCACTGCGTCTGATGATTGTGAAAGTGACCATAGTAATTGCAAAAGTGAAATTAGTAATTGTGAAAATGAAAATAGTAATTGTGAAATTGGAAAAATCTGAAAAAATATTATAAATCTGTGAATTTTGTGAAAAATATGTAATTTTCATTACCAAATTACCCTTTTTAGTTTTTTTTTTTAATTTTTCGTTGTTTTTTTTTCTTCATATTTTGTTGATTTTTGTCACATAAAGTACTATGCACTCCCCGGGGTTTCGAGCTATTTTCCTCCATGATTTTTTTGGAAAGTAATTATCGACGGAGTTATTTTTCTCCATGATTCAAGAATTTTTGGAAAGTAATTATCGAAATTAAAATCGATCTTGGGTATTGTCATTCCTTGTGTTATCTCACTGATGACAAACTTCATATCATCAATTCAATCTGATTCATGAGCACGATATAAATCACTGATTAAGAAGTGCTTGAGATAATTATGATCATACAATATTAAATTCAAATGTAGAACTGCATGGATGATACTGTTTTTTGTGTCCTCCCTGTAAGGTTGTATCTAGCTGGTTATTACATTTTTAACACCAGCGAAAACTCGATCAAATGCATCGTTCATTGCGGGATTTAAATCAATCACGAATGTGTAATCAATCCTTCGTTCTCTCTCATCATCTTCTATTACCAGAACACGAATACTTTCAGCGCTGTGGATGAAAAAATTTATTAACGGTCAATGGATATATTTTTCTGTACTGGGGCAGTTTTATAAATCTTCTTACGTTGGTAAGAAATTCATTCCGGATCGGTTCTGGTGGTCGTTGATAAACCGGTGAAATCTCATGCCAACCTAATACAGTTCTAATCGATGACTGATACATGTCTACTGCATAATCTGGAGAATATATTTAAATTGCCGCAGACAGCGTTGGGTCGTGAACAGTGATAGCTATCTTTGATTCTTTGTCAGGGATCGTTCTGATTCTCCGTTGAAATTCTTCATTGATCTGTTCTAATAGATAACTGCCTATAGGTATACTAACAACTTGCCAATCTGGTGTTCCATCAGGTTTATTTTTATTTGCAAATACCAACTAGTTGTTTGCGGGTAGACCACCAAATGATTTTGATCTCAAGTTGGGCCAACTATAATAGACTCGTAATTGTGCTAGTGCCATTTCCTTTGCTGGAATTGCAGTTGGGAAAAAACGCTGAATTCAGGATTGGTTGAACTCGCTGATATCATCGTGGTTTTAACCGGTGCTGTATTGTTGACCATTTCTTGCAGCAGTTCGTTCGATCACACTATTACTATTGTTGTTATTATTTTAAATCAGGAGATTGATCCTGTTCAGTTATTCTTTGCATCAATTAATTCATTGTATGTTTTTATTATCGTTTTAAATTCTTAATCGGATATTTTACCATCATTGATATACGACGAAACCAACGATGATAGTTTGGAATACGCTGTCGTTGCTATATGTAATTTTACCATATACTCGTGTAATTTTGTGTTTGCGAGTGTAGCTATTTTTTGTGATAATATTGAAAATACGCGATAGTTGTTGCGTATGAAACGAAGATTGTTACAACTACAGGCGCGGTCATTTCTGCCGTTGATAATATCATGCCAGTTCCAGCGATGATAGCATAAACTGAATAGACAATTATATCAGTGACAACCATGCAACCACGATATTGTTTTCACTTTTACAGCATAATTGTCAACGATATTTTTCAGTTTAGTTTGCAACATGCATACTGGATTGTATCTGTATTTTTGAGCGTCGATCATTATATTTTAATTAAGTTTCTTTATCAAAACAGTAGGTGACCGGAGTTGAAATTCAGTTCCAAGCGCTCAAAGTATTATTTTCCAAACGAATCTGTGTTTAAGACTAGATTTTACTATTATTATTAAGGTAATGGAA
>JAECUM010039772.1:0-43137 GCA_016617855.1 Megalonaias nervosa | reverse complement strand
TTTTAAAGCTACGTTACAAAATCCACAAAAACCACACATAAAAAACAGACGCATGCGATCAGAGAGCAAACAGTGTTTTCTCTCAGAGTAAGGTGAGCTTTGACTCCATGTTGGAATTTCATTCACAAAGCAGGGGAATTACATTTCTCATATTCAACAGAGTTCCAGACCTCAGAAAACGAATCTATATACAAACGTTTTACTTTGAAAATACACTTTAATGCACTCACATATATGATAGTATTAAAAAAAAGATATCGTCATTAAACGTGGATCTGTCACATAGCTGTATAACGGAAGTTGATTATCACTTTAATCAAAAATGGAACATGTAAAGCAGGCACGCGCATCTACCTCTTGAGCACGGGCCGGATAAGCATATTCTAAAACTACACTCTTCGATGTACATAAACGGAATCAACCAGTCCGTGGGGCCAAGGCTGAACATACCTGACGTATAGTGTCTTATATAAGATCATTTCAATCGGAGTACCATTCCCAAACACTCTGGAGTTGGGTTGCCACCTTTTACATATTTTTAGGAACCGTTCCAATACTAAAATGTCCTATTGTAATATGTCAGTTCGTTAGGGATCACATATGTGTTCGGTAGTCTGGAACACTCTTCAGGTGGCAACCGCACTTATATATATATATATATATATATATATATATATATATATATATATATATATATATATATATATATATATATATATACTTCACTAAAATGTGTTACAAGAGTTCAAAATATGACGATAGAAAATGATTAATGTTGACCAACATTGCATGATACAAACCCGGAGGAAGCATATGGCAATAATAGTCACCCCAATTACAATATATGTATCATTAAAAAGTGATGACGCACTATTTACTACACCACCTTTATGATTTCTTACCGTACCTAGGGACCCCTTATATACATCACCGTACCTTGCGACCCCACGAGCCATATATACGTTAAGGGCCAGATTAAAAATTTTCTACAGTTGTTGACCATTATTCAATGCATATGAAACAGTGCAGACGAGTTTTGACGTTAAGACCTACCAGAATTATATTAACATGTGCCGTAGTTTATTTAACTAATTTAAAAAACTCTATTGTATTACACAACAGTCATGCAAAAGGAAATATATACAACGTTCAACTTAATCATCACCGACTATTAGAAAGATAAATACAATAAAGTAGTGAATCACGGAGACAAACAAGCTAAGGTAAACACCTTATTTTTCACCCAGAGATAATTGTTTGACTACCCTTTATACAAACAATCGAGAAAAAGTAAACATGATCTCTTTCCGTTGATCTCTTTTGAGTTTTTTAAATATTTTTTTTTTAAATTATGGATCCTTAAAACATTTCAAAGTAGACTCAGATCCGAAACTTTCTGAACACGAAATTCAATCTAAACTCAGAGTCTGGGAATCTGTATATTTTGTTTTATAACTTTAATTACAATAAATTTAAAACCACGTTTTTTCCTTATCTTTTTAAATATGGTTCCTCTGACTACCATGCTAAGTTGCGGTGATATATTAAGTTAAATGAAATTTTAACTGATATATTTATGTGCATGTGTGTGTGTGTGTGTGTGTGTGTTTTTGATGGTATCAAAATAGTCAAAGACAAGAGTAGATAATTGTAAATTGTACTTTTAATGTACTTGAACACAATTGTCATTTTATTTTAAAAGTCAAAGAGTAGAGGAAGTTTGGAGAAAATGTATTAAAGCTTATTAATAATGAAAACGACTACAATTGTTATATTTAAAATGATTTAAGCAGATAATCATTCTAGGAGGCTGTCTATATAAATGCGTTTAAAATAAGAATATAAATTAAACGCTTCCATCAAAACCTGCCATGCTTTATATATATATATATATATATATATATATATATATATATATATATATATATATATATATATATATAATTATTTTCCTTACACGCATGTATTAATGTATAGATTTCACTTGTCGCTTGCGTGTACTTTGTAGTTGCATTTGTCGATATGTTCTAAATATACAAAAATAACGTTGTTCTTCTTCATACATTGCAAGTAGGCATTGTTAGCAAACCCTATTTATCGTGTCAGAAAATGTTGCCCAAACGTTAAAAAAATGTAGCACACTAGGTACGACGAAGTAACGATTTACTCACACAGATAGTTAGCATTTACAAAGAATATATCTATAAATAGTTGTCAATCAGTTTATACTTACTGACAAAATGAACGGGCAGTTGAATCATTATAATGTGAACATTACCTCAGGATATCATTTTTTTTTAAATTGCTTACTTGTTTTGCTGTATGTACTCGGTTACATTAATAGTTTTGAGAATGAACGTCTGGCAGAGGAGAGGACTTTTTTCTTCAAGTATACTTGAAGCTTTTTAATCTTTTATCGAGTATACTTGAAGCTCACTTTTAAGAGAAGTTCGTGATATTCAGTGTCTGAAATAAGCGACGAGAGTCGGCTTTTGAAAAAAGGGTATAATAAAATATTTAATATAGTGACACATATGTATCGCTTTGTTTTGGCGGCAATGGGGCGGCAGTTCAAGGTTAAGTTTTATATTTACATTTTGTGTTTCGTTTGGACAGTTTTCTTACCAACATTATGAATGTGAGATTGGACTATTTTTTTTCCCGCCAGTTTTAGCATCTCAGATGCATGGGGAGACATCATTGCATTCTGCCTAACCAGCACCGGCCTTGGCAAACACGGGGCCAGATTTGAATCATTTTCGCGGGGCCCCCTGTGAGCATGGCATTTTGGAAATAAACTTTTAAACAAGTTTTATAGGATATTGAATTTAAAATTTTCTTCCATCGCTCTAAAATTACTTTCTCTCTATAGATATATTTTATATGAAAAAAAATTACTAACGCTAGGGGCCCTGTGAGCGATGGGCCCAATTGGGCCCCGTGCATAACTCGTGCATGTTATTAGCGGTTGCAAAAAATTTTCGCAATGTTCTGGACGAAATTCGGAGACCTTAGGCGGGGACCCCGAGTGACCGAGTGGCCAAGTGGTCTAAAGCGCTCACCGTTACGGATCACTGCCATCTCACCTTTGTCTGCGTGGGTTCGAGTCTCGGTCTCGGCCAATGTGGGTATGTGAGAAAGCTTGCCGGTAGCTTCTCGTGGGTCAGTGGTTCTTTCCGGGGTTTTCCCGGGTTCTTCCTCCACCATTAATACTGGCCGCCACGTATATCCTATCTTGTGCTGAAAAAATGGCGTTAAACCCTGTAACAACAACAACAACAACAACCTTTTGTGAGTGTAGTCGACGAGATTTTTAGGTGGTCGCTCTGCCAGCATCGGTAAATTTGTCTTTGGGCAAGATGTTATATGAACGAGATTTCCATTCGGCTTGTTATGGAAGAACCATAACAGTAGATAACCAACGGTTCTGTTGAATTATGACATGCAACTTTTCATAATAAAAAATGTCTTTTGAGAAATTCACGTGCTAATGAGGTGCATAGAGGGTACAAATGAAAGGTCAGTTTTAATAATGAACGTGATAACGTTATTTTATTTGGGGAAACAATGAAGTATATAAATGCAAAAATTTTAGCACAAAAAAAAAAGTTTCTGACAAAAAGGATGGGGTTGTAGGCAAACAGCCTTATAGGTACACCATTATAAAGCAAACCCAACCCCCAGCCCCCAAATCTGTGCTGATACTGATGGATTATTAATGGTTCCGATGTCAGGTGTTCATTTTACTTTTCAAATGAGCTGAATAAACATCTGACTGGAACAAATCTGCATACAGTTTAGACACTTATCGGTAGTTGGTAACAGTTGTATGAAGGCAGGAAATATTCAAAATGACCAAAGGACATAGGGTTGTGTTATTCCATGTGGATTTACAAGTTGGCAAACATAGGATTTGATCCGAAAAATATTCTTTACATATCGCCAAAGGGACCCTTCAACCAACGGTAGATCAAGACGCGAGAGAAACCGGTGTCTAAAATGTACAACGACATGGTGCGGACATGTCTGTCTGCAAACAATTCCTTGATTTTATGAATAATTAATATCATACCGATAAATAGTCCATAAGTATGAAAATACAGGTGTGGGGTATGATTTATTGGACTACGTCCGATAATGTGGCACAACAAAAAGCAACGTATATATAAATTACTACCGTCAATTCATTTATTTTTGTGGGCATAAATTTTCATGCTTGTACTTTAAGTTATATTGCTACAGATACTGAAATTCGTAGATAAAGGCAGGGGTCAGATTTTTTTTTTTCCTCGATAAGAAATGTTGTTTTTAATTTGTGCTTGGTTACACGGACTAAATGAACAGAAATTGTGACCCCGCGAAACATGTTGAATTCTACGCATTGATATTGGAAAAAAGAACAATGCAATATTTTGAAAACACAACGATTGGTATTCTTAATTATGGCGAATAAGAACAAAAAGCAAACATGCGTGAGAACGCGAGAGACAGTTGTTGCAGTTTTTGGCCATTTCTCTGCACACGATAGGCTATATATATATATATATATATATATATATATATATAGCAGGCGCGGCGGCTATATAGGCAGGGGCATATATATATATATATATATAGCATGCCGTATATCTCCGCACACGATAGGCTATATATACATGGCATGCCGTCTATCTGGTGGAGAATGAATCGAGGGGAAAAACTACCGACCAACGGAAGCTCCTTTCAAGCTTTCTCACCTACCCACGCTAACTGAGCTCGAGACTCGAATCCACGCGGACAGAGGTGAAATGCCAGTAATCTGTTAAGGCCAATCCCTTTGATTACGAAACTGCCTGGGACTCCGAGAGATACGCGGGCTCGGCAGGATATCGAAACTCAAATAAGTGATGCTGTAATAGCACTACTGTGAACTCTGACAAGGGATGTTATAACAGCTCTACTGCAAACTCTGACAATGGATATTATAATATCCCTACTGCAAACTCTGACAAGGGATGCCATAATAGCCATACTATAAACTCTGACAAGTAATATTATAATAGCACTTCTGCAACTCTGTCAGTGGATATTATAATAGCCCTACTGCAAACTCTGACAAGGGATATTATAACAGCTCAAGGGATATTAAAATAGCCCTACCGCAAACTTCGACATGGGATATTATAATAGCCCTACCGCAAACTTTGACAAGGAATATAATAACCCTACTACAAACTCTGACAAGGGATGTTATAATAGTCCTACTGCAAATTCTGACAAGGGATATTATAATAACCCTATTACAAACTCTGACAAGGGATGCTATAATAGCCCTACTGTAAACATTGACAAGGGATGTTATAATAGCCCTACTATAAATTCTGACAAGGGATGTTATAATAGCTCTACGGTAAACATTGACAAGGGATGTTATAATAGCCCTTCTGCAAACTATGACAACTAATGTCATAAAAAGCCCTACTACAAACTCGGACAAGGGATATTATAATTGCCCTACTGCAAACTCGGACAAGGGATATTATAATTGCCCTACTGCAAACTTTGACAATAAATGCTATAAAAGCCCTACTGCAAACTCGGACAAGGGGTATTATAATTGCCCTACTGCAAACTCGGACAACGGATGTTATAATTGCCCTACTGCATAATAACGTCAGCATCTTGAATACGGGGTGTTAAGCTGATATTTGATGCCTTTGAGGTCGTGTACAACAACAATCTGACTGTGCTGGTGGATGTGAATGAACCTCATGCCCAAAAATATCCTCGTTACTGTTTGAATACCTTATGTTAAAAATCATTTTGCCAATTTGCACATGTACTTTAATAAAACCTGCCCCAAAAATAAAAAATCCATGTTTTTACTGACCCTGTGGGTTCTCTCTACTAATTCGAACTTTTATCAGTAATATTTTCAGTTTATCGCTTAAATCATTGCAACCCACGGGCAACAGTCCTCTGCGCTTAGTTCTTACCCGTGGTTCTATGTGCTGAGATTTCTGAATGAGTTTGATCTAAAGTCACGTGCGGGAACTAGACCCCATGCACGACTAAAAGGAATATATATATATATATATATATATATATATATATATATATATGGCATATATATATATATATATATAGTATATATATATATATATATATATATATATATATATATATATATATATATATTAAGGCATATATAGAACAAAATTTTCTCGCGACTGTGACATAACACCATCTACCATGCTGTCTGAATGGAACAATCACAGTTTCTTTTGTAAACACGCTCAGGTATTGATCGGTAAAACGACATTTTGATTCATGAGAAGGAGATTGTTACCTGTGTGTAAATTATCTATTTCTCATATGCATCCTCGTGAAAATGAAGAAATCTCAACACAGGCAGCAACGTATGATAAAGAGACCAGCAGAATATCGCGGGTGGCTTGCGACGATGATCTCCCTATTGAACATGAAGTTAATATGATCAATTTTTCAATAGTTTGAATTATTAATTAAACAAGAGGCTAATTTCGGAGGTTAGTCATGAAAACTATAACAGGCTCTGTATAGACCATTAAAATCAAAGGCTGAATTTTCATTTTTGCAAATAATTTCGACAGGAATAAAATAATATTTTTAATGGAATTTATTACAAAATTTTTATAAAACACACATTTTGCCCTTTGGCACTTTTATTTCAGATTTGAACATAAGAACTTTGCTTGCTCAATCGTTTAGCGATTGGACATTCACAATTACGTAGTTTACTCCCATTCAATCTAACTCACAAACTTTTTTGCTTCGAATGTTGTTAAATTTTGGGAATATAAGCAAAAGCGTAAGCACGTATATCAAAATGGGAAATAATAAGAAAACGAATTGATAACTTCGCAGGCCTTAAAGTACTTGTAATCTAGCTATAATCGTTATCCTTCAGAGCTCGCTGGCTATTCCACATGGAAGCAAGCAACAAAACTTGTGTTGCAGAAAGGATGCTCTTACCAAAGACCTGTAATATTATTAAATCATACTGCAGAAGGCTTTCCTTAACTATGCAAGTAATAGACAAGTAAATCGGAAGGTTAAGATCAAGTACTGAGAGATTCTTCAGCCGATGACGACCATAACAATACTAAAACTTTTATGGATGCCAATAAAAACGGTTTTGTTCTTTACACTGTATTTTGCAAAGGACGCAAGATTTAACATCCCGTGAATCACTGTCCACATACACACAGGAGTTTTCCGTTGAAATATCTCTCAAATTTGCCTTAGTGAGTGCTGATATAGTCATCAAAATGACAGCTGAAAGTCAATCTGTTCAACGGCACGTTTTAGAAGAAACTCCCAGCCACACCAAAGAAATGTTTGCTGTGTACTTCATTGCGGTCATGGTGATCTGACTCCATTCATTCACCTCTCTACAGAACTATGCCTTTCAATGACAATGCTGTACACAAGATTCTAAGGAATAAAGAAACAATAACATGCCTTTTCCCCGCACCCACCCTCCCAACCACCCACCCCCCGAAGCACTCATGAAGAAGTTTGCCGGTCGTTTATGAATCCTGGAAACGATTTGAAACGTTTTGTTTGTTCCATCGTTATAGGTTATTTCACGTGTATCTTAGTCAGTCTGATTTAAAAATTAATACTCAGTCGATCTGAATTTAATGAAATGCAAACCAAGTTAGAAAACAAACATACAAACAAATTCGCCTTTCGCAATAAATGCTAGTTTGTGCCGCACGGTGAAAATTTTTGTTTGTGACGTGCAGAAAGGGTGTCTATCTCTGCAAGTAAAATGTGTTTGTCCGAAGTGGGGAAAGAAGGGATGTTTCGTAAACCTGGAAAGAAATGCTACTGTTTTATTTTTAATTTATTTATTTTTTGTTTGATTGTTAGTGGGGGTTTTTTTTCAATGTCTTTTATTACATTAAATATATTCAAAGTCTCTGAAATCGCATCGTTCCTGAGCCGATATTTTTTCAAAGTGCAAAATATTTAGGACATTGTAAACTTCTCGTTATTTCCATTTGTCTGCAGTTTTCTTTGTTTTATCGATATTTGGCAGGTATATGCATGCATCTTCGAAAACTTACTTTTACTTGTACAATCACAAAATCAAAATATGGTAGAATGTTGGACTGGAAGAAAATTCAATGAAAAGGGCGTTTTGTTAGCAATAAATCATGGATAGGCTTTCACTTTGAACAACAAAGCAAAAATAGAAGGAGCAGGAGGACCAATTCCTAGAAATAGTGCCAACTACAAGCCTCTTGTGAAGCACAAAAAACCACCATTTTGTGATGATTGTTAACTTGAAGTTGATCCGCTCTGACGAGCACTATTAATAAAAAAAAAAAAACAAAAACAAAAAAAACCCCATCAACATAGTTAGCTTCTGTTCGGTGATATGGGGAATGGTTTTCTAAAGGGAATATAAATCACAGGCACTATTATGAACTTGCATTGCCTGTATTATTGCTTTCCTAGAATATTCAATAGATTTGTTATTGTTCTGCGATGTAAAAGATGTAAAAGATAAAATTAATTCAAGGGAGGTGACTTTGCAAACTAAGAGTTAGAACCCTTTGTATAAGATGCAGTTATTACAGCAATGATTGTTATAAATTTTTCGACTGTATAGTTTGTTTGTTTTTTTAAATATGTGTTCATTGTTTGAGGTAAATATAGACTGCGATGATTACACGATTAGTTAGAAATTGAATATACAGATATATAGAATGAATGTTTTAAGGATTCATGCAGGTTTCGGAACTTGTCAGACTCAAAATATCTCGCTAAAACAAATCCCTTTATAAAAGCCAAGATTTTTTTATTTTATTTTTTGCGATGAGACTAGGTTTTCAGACATTTGTGACCAGGACACCCAGTTTTAAAATCCCCAAAGCAGCTATTAGAGCTGGGTATGACGGACAATTTTGCAACGCGGTATTTTTCAAAGTACCGCGACATGTACCACTGTATACCGCAATTGTGTTAAGGACGAACAATTCAGTATTCTGGGACAGGGACCTGCTTCTTTTCTTCAATTTCCGTATGTCAATACATGTATCTGGAAAAAGAACTAATAAAAATAATATTAATTATCTTAACACAAAAGAAAAGAAAATATTTCAGCTCCAAAGAAACTCACAGCCTACGCCCCCGCCCCCCACCCGATTAAACGGCCATTATCTTATAGTATATGAATTTATTATATGTATTTTAATTGTTCTATACGTTGTAATATAAACACCGTAACTTCAGTAGGATAATTAAGCTTACACTATAACTGAAATTGTGCAAGATATCGTCTTGACATTAGAAAGCCAATTGATACAAATAGGAAGTGTTGATACTGAATCCTAAAATTTTCTAGCTACAGTAGTGATATAATAGACAGGGAAACTTTGAGTGGGATGCAAACACCCGGATACGATATGTATCAGACACGGCAAGTAAACATAAAACAAACCTACTCAACATCAAGAAAATATTTAGTGGACCTGAAAAATTACGTAAAAAGTTCAGACGGAAAACAAGTGCTCTTCTGAAAATCATAGGATTATCCACATCCTTACAAAGGACATATGCTTAGCACATTCCCATACGATTAAAATAACTTAAACATGACATATATGACGGAAATTACCTACGTACCGGTACAATGAAAAAGTACCATGGTACGTACCACCGGAAACAAATACCGCGGTTAACCGGTATACCGGTAATACCGCGCACCTTTAGTACCTATGTATTGACGACGACGATGAAAATTATAGCAACAATAATAATAATAATAATAATAATAATAATAATTCCCTTAAAAACAATATACCATTTCAACATGTTTTATTTTATTACCCTGATAAAAAGAGTTACCTCATCATTCGTTGTGTCTATTAAGTGTTTAAATATCACATGACGAAGCAACTCAGGTCAACTGCATCTAAACCAATATTGCAGCAGGGAGAAAAAGCTGTCGTGTGAGGATTTACGATAATGGTTTCAACACGTGGAATGGTCATGATAGAGGTGAGTTTGTGAGTCAGGTTCTCGATACATTGAAAACACGACTATGTCATACAGACGAAGCAGACGACATAAATTTATTTCGAAAAGGCAACGCTCTCGAAAATATTGAAATTGTGAAGGATTTGTCCTGATTACAAAACATGTAACAAATATGAGGTCAAGACTTTTACATTTTGGAAACCAAGGAAAGATTATTCAAGGAATCTGACGATTGTCTTGAAGATAGACATTTTATATGTTTCTGTTGTGGAAAAATTTGGAAAAGGTGAACATTGTGCTGCAGGTAAAATACAAGTCACTTACTTCTAAAGCATAATTACCTACCAGTGTTTGTAACTCAGCACTGAATGACTTTGTTTCATTGGCTGGGCAGTGTGCAAGGTTTGACAATTATTCATTCACATAAATTGCGGTTTCCCAAAGTAGGAACCTATGGTAACATTGATCATATACTTGTAATAAAATCAATTTCACAATCGTAATTTAGCGTAAACTTACGCTTTGGCGGGAGGAGGCGTCTATAAAGAAACCAGGACAACCCAAATTACGTCATTTCTGCCAGAAATCTCTCACAGTTTGGCGCACACAACACAAAACTGATGTGCAAGCAGGGCGTCTAGAAACAATACAGCTGTCACAAAACTGCAATTATCAAGAAATAATTGCACTGAAATTCTAAAGAGAGATACAGGCAACTGTGGATTAAGAAACAGACTAGTTTGAAGGGGAAAAAAAAAACCAATATTTCGGGTTTGCAAACAAGAACTGATTTATTATTTGTGGACATGTGAAACTAATCGATTCTCCATAAATATGGTAAGAAATATGCAACAGGTACAAGCTGCTATCCATTTTCCATTTCGCTTTTCCGGTCCAACGTCTATCTGGCAGGAGACATGCGAAGCAATTGGCGATTTATATCGTGGTGGTCTGACTCATTTACAACAATATGGCACTATTGCTTGATTCAGGTAGACACACACAGCTACAAGACGTGATGCACTTTAAATTTCGAAATGTCATTTTCTTCGCACTTGCAAATATATTTCAAATATTTATTAGTTCAAAATTTATCTGATTTGCGTGCACTAAATGCAATCCTTAGAAGCTGATGTTTTGGTTTGGTGGAAAGTGCATCACACAATGTACAGCAACATTCATTCACAAGTGTTTCTTCACATCGTCTTAAGCAATTGTCGTATACTGTATTTAAAATATTTAATTTGGGACATGAGATCAGTATCGAGTAAACCAGAAACATGGCTCTAACCCGTTCTCTGAAGTTGTGAATCTGAAATACTGGCATAGGAGTATACTGTGAAACGCAAAGGAAGCTTCCGGATTACGCTCGGTCGAGCAAATTAATTAGCTCGACACAGTTCCCAAAGAAAATTAGAAGCACTGATTCTTCATGAACGCTGCTTTTAAATAGACACCTAGAACTACTTAGACGAATGTATGGTAAAGTCGAATGTAACTATACTTCTAAATTTATTGCTTCACATCAAGACTCGAAGTAAATTAGTGTCATTCAGACATTTGTATAAAAATGTACTGGAAACCTGTATACGAAATGACATCTGACTAGTTGATGTGACACTAACAAACGTGTGCAGAACTAGGAAGCATTCTGACCACCACGGTTATTTATGCGACACAAAAATATGCCTCTGATGTTTGTTTACAGAAATATCATTCATTTTGTTCTCCAGAAATTTCTTTGCAAAACTGAAACCGCAATCTATTCAGACTACCTCGGTTATTTCTACGATTTAAATGTCCGCCGGATTGACCGAGAAGTTGCGAATGAAAAATAGCTCGATACATTCGAAACTTCGGGATCAATCCTTGTTTCGTAATTAGCCGATGTGATCGGAATGTCAGCTATCGGCATAGATTCTTGGTATGATTCGTAGGACTAACATCATCACCGTCCGCCACGGGTGAAATCCGCTAAGCTTCTTTATCAACAGTGGCAGCCTGTGTGGATATTTCCTAGCTGTCATGAACTTGCTTAACCAATCACCGCGAGCGCGAGAAATTGTTTTTATCATTGTGACCCAACACTGCTTTTCATGCTGTTTGAATGAGCGACTCAAAGTTTCTCTTTCAAGCACGGTCTCTTATCGATCAATCAAACGAGCACTTTCTTTGATGTGTTGGAGATTGTGACATTGTGTTGTTGATGACGACGTTTGTTTATGAGTACTCATGAAAAATAAGAAAATCTCAGCACAGACAACCACTGGTTAAAAAGGAGCGAAGCGGATTATTGTCCGCGGCTCGAGGCGATGGACTGGTTTCGAAGTTGGTTTAAACAGTATTTGTTTATTAAGTCATCGTGGAAGGTACGTACAGTCAAACAAGAGATACAGATCAACAAGCATAACCTTATTTCAATCTTTCACCTCATTAACAATAATATTTACTTATATCATGTGCCTGACGTGATTAATGAAGGCATGCTATTACAAGCATGAGAATGAGATATTAAAGAAAACGTGAAATATTGTTATATTGTCAGACAGCAACTCAAAGTATTTACAGCATAACAGCAGAAACAGTTTACTTTGTACTTGTAAATCAACAAATAAGAAAGAAATAAAGGAAAATCTAAAGTTGTTGACATTGATGGAGTGGTGGCTGGATAGATAACGCTCTTCGAACGTCAGCTCCGTTGGTATATATTTATTATAAACAAACACATACTGGAGATATAACAGGCTAAAGCTAAGAAACAAGCGCTGATCAGGCAAATCTCTTTGTCATAATTACATACTTATGGGCCGCCTTGAAGATCTCCTTGCTGACCTCAACCGATTGCAAGGGGTTACTCATTAATAACGAGGTCATGTATGTAATATGGGATAATATTTAAATTGTTCGATTTCTGAGAGTAACATATTTTGTACAGTCTACGAGAAAACGATTTCCGGTTTCTGGTGCACCTCATCTATAAATTGCTAGACGACAAAAACGAGTTTTGCAAAGATCGTCGTTTAATAAACTACAACATGGCTGTTGTATTGTGTGCATAATTTGTCTATTTTTCTTCTTGACAGTAGTAGATTGCGACTTTTCGAGATTTATATTTAGGAGTGATTTAGTAGAGCACAAACGGGTTGTTTCGAATTTCCAGAGAGAAGACTCCATTCTGCAACAGCTTTGTTAAAAATCAACTTTGGTATAGATGTGTCGGGCAAAGGGCGTTTCGAGGTTTGTTCAACAACGAGTAAAATCCAGTTGAATGGAATACTGTCCTCTCATCGGTTAAAAGAAAATTACGTCCTGCATTTATTTATAACTTATTTTCAGTTGGCCAATGAGAAGGCAGTATTCCATTCAGCACGTCGTTCTTGCATATTAAGCGGGCGCGATCATGTCGGATAGTAGCGTGGGAAAATGGTCTGGCATTCCTTAAGGTATAACAGAAAGCCAAACGTTGGATACGCATACAATGTCGAATGCCTGAGCTAAACATGGTACCAAATTTATTACGCTACGCGAAATGTAGCTTGAAATATCAGCGTTTATTCTTAAATAGGTCGCGCGAGAAAGGAGAGCAGTGTCCTCCCTTGTATTTATTATATAGTACATGTATGACAGGTGAATTACAATACGAGTCCCTGTTTCATGGGCAGGATGACCATCTAAAACGAACACACTAGAACATTCATTCAGAAATAATTCATACCATATAGGTTGTGGTCAAGAAATTTATGATGACCATCAGGCCAATCCTTAGCAATCACAAATACATTACGCCCACTCCACAGGACCTGAAGCACAATCAAGGGGTTAACGGCCGCCCAGAAATTAAAAGTATAACAGCTAATTAAAGAAATAAACATGGGATTATCTCGGCTTTCCACTAAGAGTAAACAATTATCAGATTTTTCAGATAGATTTTCAAATAAAAATATACATATGCTTCAAAGGAGTGATGGCGTTTTAGTTTATTTTTTAAGCTTTTCTAATTTACGGTAGATAAATTAAACACTTTCAACTGTTTTTATTAAAATAAATTATGACAGCAGCGCATCACTGAAATTCTGTTATTCTCACCGTGGAATTTAACACTTTTCTCTGTTTACAAATTTGGGCAATATTTTTGTAATGATCAGCTGATTTCCCCCTACGAAAATATCTTTCGAGATATATGGTGGGTCCACCATAAATACTCAGGTTACATAGATGTCACTAATCCAGTTTTTGAAGAAGGTATAATTTTAAAATATTTAATATTTGTATGTTTTACTATATATATTTATGAATACTTACCATTTTGTAATTGTCCACATAATCCTGAAATGTACAAAATTAAAACTGAAACCAAGTAAGTTATTCCAACCATCTTCAGAATTACAAGTTTTGCACCAATGTACTTGTATTTAAATTGTCCAGATTTCTTGTCTTTCTGTTTCTATCAAATGTTTAAAACGTAAGCTGCAGTAAAAGTCGATTCACAATGTCCCTCAGTTGTAACTACCACTAGATTTTATACTTTTTTATTTCGTAATGGTCTACGATTTACCCTCCTGGGTGCCCGATTCCCATAGTATACAGAATATTGCCTTATTTCACATTTAATTGCGGAACGAAAGTAGACTACGAATAAAATCAACCATCCCCACCCACCCCTTTTAGTAATGTGAAACACAAATAGGTTCAATTATCATCGATATCACCGTTACGTTCAAATATTATATCAGTAATAACTTCCTCTATTGTTTAATTAATGTAAAAACATCAGGGACAGGTGCGTTCTATTCTGCGGCACTGAAAGGGTGTAACAAGCCAATTCACTCTAGTTTTTTGTGGGTATCAGTGTTTTCCAAATTTGGTTTCGAAGTCCCACCCACTATCATTCACGCACGAAAATCATTTATTATGCATCCAAAAATGAAAATGTTGCACAATTATCTCTGCAACTAAAATCTATGTAACTTTCAAGTCTGAGCAAAAGCAAATAACAGTTTTGTTTCTTTACTTAATCCTGCTAAAAGTTGTTATATATTTACTATGTATTTTAGCTGTCATTGGGGAAAAGATTCTAACGTTATGCAACATTCTGTTATTCAAACCACGCCTCGGTTAAAATCCTCACATTTGCCCTGGTGAAGGAACTCCTACGTAAAATTAATTGGCATGTTGCATCATGCGATAAAAAGTCTTGTACTAGGCAAGGTGTTACGACTGGGCTTTTTGAAAACCCTGTCATCACAACCTGTGAGTTCAGAACACTTGTCGTTGCGGCTGAATGAGTGCGTTTATTGAAAATCTGGCTAGAGGAACAAAGTATATATAAATGCCGTATATAGCGATGTAAGACAGTATACGAATCATAATTCATGCATTGATTTGTGTGTGTGTGTGTGTGTGTGTGTGTGTGTGTGTGTGTGTGTGTGATTCGGATTTTTAACGTAGCTTTAAAAAATTTCAGTCATATTGCTACGATGTCTGCAGTGTGGCAGTTTATAGTGATGTCTAGCACTGGTGCATAATGCCGCAGACATGTGGCATCATGTCCCACCCACTCATTATCCTGACACCAGGCCTACCAGTCCTAACACTAACTTGGCGAGTCAACTGCTAGTATCATTGTTGTAAAATAAGTCTGTGGTATGTCTCGGCCAGGGTTCAAACCCGCGACCTCCCGCATCCGAGGCAGACGCTCTAACTACTTAGGCCACGGCAGCGGTCACTCATGCACTGAGAATTAAAAATGTCTGTTCGAAGAATATTAATTCTGAATTAATTCTAGAGCCGCATATTTCAAAGTCGCAAAATGGGCGAGATGAATAAGTAAGACGTTATGTATATCAATATTTTTGGTAACTCCTGGTACATGATTTTATCTAATTTTTATAATTCTTAGTCATGGTTGTAATGTGTACAAAATATGTTTAGTTAAGTTTGGCCTGCGTTACTTGAATCTGTTAAAGTGTATAATACTGCATAGGATCCATAAATAGATGTTTACGTGTGTGTTGACAATTATTAATATTAATCTTAATAATAAGACTTAAAATGGCGCCTATGGCGTAGTTTCTCGGTGACTGATGGGATTTCGAAGTTTCGAGAATAATTCTGTAACTCCCCATTGGTTGCACTAGGTAACGTGAATAGGCCCTGGCGCAAAATGAGTAGGGGTTCTATTGCTAGATAAGGTCGCAACATATAAGGAGAAAAGTAAGCATTCAGATTCATTCCGAGTTATTCACTCTTATTGTGTAAGTCTGCAGATGTGTTTTATGTTATACTTAGATATTATTCGAGAGGAAAAAATATTTGTTTGGACTGTTCTGTGGAAATAGAAAGTGGACATTATTTGGACTATAATATTATTCTGGAACTGTCTTCGAAATTATTCGAAGGAATTCTGGACAACACCATCTTGACAACGTCACGGTTATTGGAGGACCATTGTATTTCAAGTATTGAAATTTATAGGGAACTTTTCATTCATTTAGGACTTTCATGGACCTTTATAAGGACTAGTTCGAATTCACTTCATAAGACTGTAACTTCCTCTCACATTTTTCATTGATAACTTTGATAATTAAAATGTTTGTAAAGTTTTATAAAAACTTGCTGGTTTTGATTCTTTTCTGTTACTTAAGTTTGTGGCCATATAGTCGTAATAAATATAAGTAACAAAGAAACAGACCTTCATAGTTGCACAATATAATACCATTCAAGAAATTTAAATAAAATAGCATGTCGTCATTTTGAAAATAAAGGTATTTGAAATATAATTTAAAACATTTATATTTTTTTTCAAGAATTGGAGTATATTTTTGTCGTGATTGTATACATTCCAATTATTTGTTTGTTAAAGGTCATATTTTGTTGCCTATATATATAGAGAGAGAGAGGGAGAGAGAGAGAGAGTTATTGTACGTACTCAGATTTTGACCAAATTAATCAGTGGTTAGCCAATGCTTAAATAATTCAAACTGATATTCATCAACGTATGTTTCTACCACTGTTCTATTCCTATTGAAATATTATCAAAGTGGTACCTACCTTTACGTTTTCCTCAGCGCTGTGTGTGATAATCACTTTGTCATTGTCAGTCATGCTATTCATGATTGGTGAAGGATTACATCTAGTGTAAACCCAGATTAAAACCATTAAGCTTACTGAGGACTATATATATATATATATATATATATATATATATATATATATATATATATATATATATATATATATATATATATATAAATTTTTTTTCGGTCACCTAACACAAGAACGTCCAACATGAGAAGAAAGAAAACTGATCAAATTATACGCTGGTCGAAGAGTGTAGAAAGGATTTAGTAGTAGTTGTTGTTGTCGTGGGCTTAACACCATTTTTTGCACAAAGAGGTGCCCGCAACCCAAAGCCACCCCCACCCCCAAATCTCCATAAAAATAAACGCGAAACAATCGGAATGTTTCCGATAGTAAATTTTCTTTACATTTCGATGGTTAACTTTATTTCCTGCAAACGCTTAAAATGCAAGTGCAGCTTGGCCCTCTGCCCCACCACGTGTGTATCGATCGAACACAAAATATGAACGTTCTATAAATATTTTGGGATAGCACTGCTTCGTTATACGGACGTAGACAAAAGTCGAAAGGTATTTAACTGCAACTCAATGAGTGTAACCTGCCGGTACCGAAGGAGATAAACGAGGAGGGTTTGACTTTAGGCTCGCGCCCTGAATCAATATAAAACCTCTATCTACGGAAACAGAAACGAAAGAAAACTGTAATGAGAGGAAGGAGTAGGGCATACCAGGAAACTGGCACTATGACGGATGGAAATCAAACACGCAGGAAAACCTCTACCGTGATTGCAGATCTCCTGACACACAAAACTACCATCTACATTTGGTGCTGGAATGTGAGGACTTTGTATCAGACTGGGAAACTTGCACAGGTTCTTCATAAAATGCACCAGTACAAGTTGAGTCTACGATGCATTACAGAAGCCGGATAGATCTGAGCAGGCAAAAGAACACAGGTCACAGGAGACACCCTATCATGGTCAGTCAGGCACGATGACCAACATCGACAAGGCCTAGTTCTGGTCATCAAGAAATATATGAACAAAACACTTCTAACATGGAAGTCCATCAGTTAATGAATGATGTATGCCAGATTCAATTTAAAATTCGCCAAGATATTAATCATCACATGTTTTAACCCTAAAGATACTGACGATGAGGAGAAAGACATTTTCTCAGATAGCTTGCAGTCAGCTGTTGAAGCAACATCAAGGTATTATGTACTACACATCTCAGACCGCACAGACAAGGAGCGCGACATGAGTAGACACAGAATAGGGCCAATAAATGACAATTGTGAAAGACTTTGTGACTTCTGCAAAGATACTGGCCGCATTATTGGAGGGATTCTTTTCTAGCATAAACATATCCAGAATATGACATTAAAGTCTCCGGATGGCAAGAAAGAAAGCCAGATGGACCACGTGTTGATCAACAGAATTCGGAGACACTCTTTGAAAGATGTACGAGTCAAGAGGCATGCTGATGTAAGCAACGACCAGTTTGTTAGTAGCCAAATTTGCTACTAAACTGAGAAAGACCGAATTGGGGGAAAAGAGAAAACAACGTGTCAGTATTTTAAAACCAGAAGATCTCAAGGTGCGACAGGAGCTCAACCTTACCTTCATGAACAAGCTGAGCATCCTCCGCGTTGAGACGGAAAAGACAACCCACTATTTCAACAGTCTTTAAAGCAGGAGAGAAGGTTCTCGGCTACAGGAAAGAACGTTAGAGAGGAACATATCTCCCGTTGAACATGGAATGACATAAGAGCAAAGACAGATTGAGATACGCATACTAGAGGCATAATCACACAGTATGAAAGACAAGATTTCCGAAGTGTATTCCGGTAAGGACAGACAAGAGAAAAACAGAGTAAGAAGTGACAAACGGCACTACATTGAACAACTAGCTGCAGAAGCAGAGCAAGCAACAAGACAAGCTGACTCTATTCAAGATCACAACGAAAATGAGACTCTGAGACAGGTAAAAATTAACCCCGGAAGGGTGCATCTGGGGAAATATTCTCCAACGAGAAAATGGCAAGATGAAAGGAACACTTTCAAAAGGTAATGAGCAGACCAGACTCACCTGTCATAGCTTTGATTCATGAAGCTGAAGAAAATCTTGACATCAGTCTGGAGGACATCCTTGAGACCGAAGTCAGAGAAACCATGAAAGCCCTCAAAGGTGAGAACGCTCCTGGTGAGGACAGCACCTGTCCAAAAATACTGAAGTAAGAACCCCAAAGATCCTCAAAGAAACATTCCAAAAGATGTGAAAGAGCGGAGAAAACTCCTCTGACTACAAAACTAGAACCATCACCAAGTCGCCAAAAATGGTGACTTTTGGTGCTGTAATAACTTGAAAGGTGACCGCCTGTTATCTTTCACCAGCAAGGTCTTCTGCAGAATCATTCTCAAGAGGATCACCATCGCAGCTGATGACCTCTTCAGAAAGAAACAAGCTGGTTTCCGGAAAGGAAAAATCCTGCATTGACCAGATTTTCACACTCCGACAGATACTAGAGCAGTCAACTGAATGAAACATTAGCGTTTACATCAATTTCGTAGACTTTGAAAATGCGTTTGACAACCTTCACCGTGACTCCTTCTGTATAATACTCCAGTTTTATGGTATCCTACTGAAAATTTTAAACATCATTAAACTTCTGCACGAAGACTTCCAGAGTAAAATCATATGCGACAGCCATCTCACAGACTTCTTCAGCATCAACACAGGCGTGAAACAAGACTGAATCCTTGCACGTTTCCTCTTGGCATCGACCGTCTGATGAAAGAGACTACTACAAATAGCAAAAGAGGAATAAGGTAGACCCTCACTTCATCCCTTGAAAACCTCTACTACACCGATGACGTTGGTCTGTTTTCAAGTTGACATATAGATATGCGACAAAAGACAGACAAACTCAGCGAGACAGTCATAAAGACAAGATTGAAAGTGAGCAGCAAGGAAACCAAATTAATGAGGAAGCATGAGAGAGAAGGCAGCAGTCAGGATTAGCAAGCAAGTCATACATTCTGTATGCTGAAATATATATGGAAGTGCAAACAACTTGGAATGGAGCTGTGGTGGTTTTGCTGTTAGTATGCCGGAATCAGGACCGAAAGGGTGCGGGTTCGAATTCTACCTCCGGACCAGCCAGTATCCGATATTGTGCTGTGGCTCTGGGCAGGACATTTTACTCCAATTGCTTCAGCACTAAATAACCTACTGGTATTGTTGTACCGTAAAACACGAAACCAAACCAACCAACTTGGACTCAAGACCAAGCTGAGGATTCATCCAAGTAATGTCATCGTAGTGCTACTAGATGCGTCTGAATGCAGGAAGCTATCTTCAAGAATAGCACAAAAGCTTGAGGTCTTCCAAAGCAACTGTATGCGGAAGAGTCTTAGCACCTTTTGACCAACCGGGATCAGTAATTAACATCTTCGTCAAGGATAGAATCAACATCTCTTGCCCAGATTATCAAGAGAAGAATATTGCGATGGCTGGAACATATATGTATAATGTCCCTGCACCGCCCAAGGCATCCCTCCACTGGACCCCGGAAGAGAGATGAAAGGGGGCCGGCCCAAATAGACATGACGGAGGCCTGTCATGGAAAACCATCACACATAGGGATGCAAACCGTCAACAGTGACGGTCTCTTGTCTGAAGCCTTATATACCACCTGAGGTACGATGAGAGATTTGAGAGATTTAATGAAAAAGACTATTACATACTATATTTGATAATTTTTTAATTATTAGGATTATTACCTATTATCATCGATAGCTATTTAATTACAAGGATTTTTATATATTGTCTTTAGTCAAATTATTGGAGAAGAAAAATAATTTACAAAGAAATATTAAGTCAACCGTAAGTAATGCAGAATAATGGAATATGTCTATTGAGATGGGCGGGATTCGAAGGAATAAATACTAAAATAACTTAGAGAAATGAAAATAGAGGAGCGAATAAAAAAAATGAAGTTTTAAGCAGGCAAATACATATAACGCGTCAGTTGTTGAATAGGGGTAAGAAAGAATAGACAAAAGTACACGTTTATTATCACTGATTATTAGAAAGATAAACAAAATGAAATAGTGAACCACGAAGATAATCAAACTAAAGTAAACACCCTATTGTTCGCTCAGATATACTTGTTTGATTATCTTTTATATAAACAGTTGAAAATGTGACACGATGACGTAAGACATGATCTCTGTTGCACTTCTGATTTTAGTTTATTTATCTTTCCTTTTTATCGTTCTGAAATATTTGCAACTCGCCTTTACGAAGTAGAGGAGATCTTTTATACAACCCTCAGAGTTGTCATTGGTTACATATAAAATAGGTACATACGTACAGCCTCACAGCATAGCAACTATTCTTTCTTTTTAGGTCCCATGCAACAACTTAAAGTGAATTACTTTAACCTCCCTCTAACTTTTCACATGCAGTACATGATATCATTATATATTATTGGAAAGGCTTTAGTTTTAGCCTAGGTATTTCCATACTGTATACATACCATTATCCACAAAATTCTTAAACTTGACGATGGGATGCTTTATGACGCGTACTATACTCTTAAGATAGTAAATCACCGTGTCCCATATTTCACGCATCACGTACTTTGGCCAAATTTTAGGTCATCAAACTAGATGATTGCATGGATCTATATTCATATCACACTCTGACAACAAAGAAAGGCACTGTGACGTATCAATGGCTTAGGTTACGAATTTTGTCTTTAACTCATGATCACATAGGTTGTTGCACCCTGTAAACATACTGTTATATATTGAATCATGAAACTTGGTGAAGGTATGCATCTTGATGAGCAAGATACTTTCATCACAAAAGTGGGAAACATTAAATAAGATGATCGTCTACATCTCTGTTAGAACCACAACAACACAAAAAGACACCGTAACCTGCATTTCACATTTTACTTGCTTGTGTTACGTGTTTGCGTTTAGCTCATGCCCGTATATGTTTTTTATGCTAGTCATCTACCTAATATCCTACCTACAATCAGAAATCTTGACGTTAGGCGAAAGGGGTGCATCTTGATATGTACTATTCCCTCATTGCTTTAGTAGGTCATTCTGAACTGTATTTTATGCTGTACTGACCTAGCTGAAACTTATGCTCGATGTTTATTACTGAAAGTCCTTACCATACTGAAAATATGAAATTGATGACGATATGCATCTTTGTTAGGACCACACCCTTATAACGAGAAGGTCATTGTGAGCTATTTTTCATAGTTTACTATTATTATATGCTCATTTTTGTCTCCGTTAACTTTACATTGTCAGAATCGTACAGTGTTTTACGATATTACACTCGCGAGTTCAATTCATATTGCATTCACGTGAATAAAGGAACTACTTTCTATTGTAAACAAACAATTTGTTTCTGAATGAACTAAAGCAGATGTTTCGTGGACTGCCACATAACAGTTGCTTTGGCACATTCCGCGTTAACTTTTTTGATACAATATTTCAGATTTAGGCTAGCTATATACGCCAGACAGGGCCCTTACAAATAACATGTAAGTGACAAGGCATACACTGTCTTCTTTAGCTGGTAATAAGAATGGCAAAAAATATACTTACAGTTTAACATCCTGAATTTTCTCAAAATGTACTTTCTTAGTTCTGCAAATCCGAATTAATGTCGTGGGTTCTCAAGCTTGATTTCATATTTCGAAATTATACTGTAATTTCGACTATATTCCAAATGCAATTACATCCTCCTTACTGCACTCAAAATGAAATAAACATTAAATTCCATAGCGTCTTTTGATAATTGCAATTGAAAGACTTCATATTTTTCCCACATAATGATTTCAAAGATTCAATGACAGAACAGAAACACACTTTCAGATGTCAACACGCCTCTCCCTCGCTGCTTCAATCCGATGTATTTCATTTACAATTGACACAGACGCTGTTGAAATCCGATGTACTTCATATAGATAAATCCAGTCCATAATCACGGAATTTCGTCGAATCGACAAAAATACCAAAATCTATTCATTCCAGATCAAATGGAAAGGTTGTTGCAATGTGCATTCATTCACAGTATGACTCCAAATTCCAAATTTTAAGTAGACCAAAACGCCATTTTCTTTCGAAACTTATGTCTAGCGCGCGACCAAGTTCAAATTTATCTGGGCGGAGTTACGTGGGCATTAATAATGCTGTTGTGTAATGATGAATCTACGCTTGTGTATTTAGTTTGGAATACGGCATACATTCAGTTACTTTATTTCTTGTAGTGTATTTTTGTTTATATAATTAAGCCTTAGGCAGAATAAGAAAATGAGCATATAATAAAAAGGTTACTGCATTTGTATGGGAAAATATGAACTAGTTTTGTCGGATGGATACACTGCACTCCCAAGGTCGTGCAGTATATCCATCCGAAAAACTCGTTGATATTTTCCTATACAAATGCAGTAACCTATAATTATAGCACATTATATGCACACTTTATTTCCACAGAATCACAAAACTTGGTGAGGAGAGGCATCTGGATATGTACTACATTCTTTTTGTACAATTAAGTGTCTATGACCTTTATTTCACATTTCATTGACTTTGTTGCCAATTTGTGTTTACAGTTAATATGTTGGGAGCTTTTTGTTTCAGAATCGTGAGTTTATAACGGCATGCATCTAAATTAGTACTATACCATTGCAACCAAAGGTCACCGTGATATATATTTTATGCATTACTAATATATGTTAAGCTAATGACGAAAAATAATTTTCATGCTCTATACGTACTATCCAACACAGAAAAACCTTTTCTAACTATTTCAGTTTGAAGTCCAAATAAATTTGATTATTCAATGGTAAACATTGCTTACTAATTTGTGTCTTTACGTTGCCTATTGTGATCGGGTACTTTCAACAAGTTAACTCTGTGTTGTACATGTGAGCAGGCACTAGAAAAGTGGATTGTGTTTTTTATTTATGTGACACCTTAACTGCAATTGCTAATCAAGGGAACTACTTTTTATGCGCTATGTTTCCAATGGTAGTAATGCTGGTGGTCACTTAATCAAGGGAAATACTTTCTATGCACTATTATTCTAATAATTGTCATGCCGGTTGTCAGCCAAATTATTACTATAGGCATGTCACAGACACCAAGGAAAACATGGCATCTAGGGAGGAACAATGATACCAGCTTCTGAATCAGCACTGGTTAACATTAACAACAACAAACAAAATCTCTGGTTTCCAGGAACTTAATAAAGTACTTGTTTTCTGGTATCATCGAGATAACTATTCTTTTTTCATTGTTTAATGTCTTTTGTTCGTTGCCATAGGAGTCAGCGTTTCGTTGTCAGAATCACTTTAGTCTAAAAATATATTTTCTGCATGATAGTTAATGTTTACAGTGACTATTCGAAACTACTAATAGCTTTCATAGGGGAGGGCGATGTAATCGTTGACTATGTACAGGCTCAAATTGCGGATCCCTATACTATTTCAATGCGGCACACATCTAGAGATATTCCGCAAACACTGCATGTAATGTGTGCAAAGTATGTGAGAACTACCAATAAGTGTAACAAGATGAAGCCGGGTTGGGATTGGATACAACAAAGACAATGAAAGCGATTTCGTAAATGAGACATTAATTCAAAATGTAATTGGATGACGAATGACTGACACCATACTCGTAAGCAGAAAGTCCAACAGATTTAACAAAATGATGCGCACTGAGTGATATTGAATAACAATGATTCAAAAATTAAACAATTAAAGATCACGACTTGTTTCCGGTTCCACAGCTCTTGTCGAATGGTCAAGGAGCCACCACGCAGGGCCCGCCCATCCGAGTCTGCCGAAAGACCCCTAAAGAGTCTTCCTGTTCTCTACAGACCCGTTGGTTCAGAAACTTTGGTCCCTCACTAAAATTACAGTTAATACCGTCCTCTGAGCCAATGTCATCATCGACAGCAGCATACGGGTTGTGTGAAATACCACGGGGTTCTACAACTCCCCTTCACAAATCGGTTCGACAGCTAAAGAGATTGCTCCCATCCTGACAGCCTTCAAAGCAATAAGGATAGACATAGGGAAAATTTACGGGGGGGGGGGGAGTATACCTCATATCCCAAAAATCACAATGAACCAATCCTAATATCACCTGAGTTTGAAGTAAAAGGACAAATAGCTAAAGTTGCCGAGACACCCCCAATCATCCGTGAGGTAGAGGCCCGAGTTACAGAAATATATGTATCAAGACTCCTCATGGAGGTGGAAAATGTAGAGATAGTAAGTAAATTAGAGTGGAAGCTCAAAATAAAATGTCAGGAAAAGCAGGATAACAACGTCTGGGGCTACCAGAATGTTAAATCTAGCATTTGAATCATTACAGTCCTAAAAAAAAAAAAGACGCTCCAAAGATTCCTACTTTTTTATTTAATGGGGTTTCTTTTGAAAAGATGGTACAGGGGTTGTAAAAACCACCACCTTTACCCAAGGTGCAAACAAACAGGACATAGCCCGAACACTTCCCAAACCCTCAAGCAACAACAACCTACGCAAATCAGGTTAACAGTAATTTCATAAACACCGCGGAGGGTATAGAAGGAGAACTTCAAGCAGAAGTAGCAGAGCGAGGGCTAACAAACTCAGAGGTTGATAATTTCCAATAAAAGTGTATGGAAAACCAACCAAGTGGGCAAAACAACTACTGAGCACAATGCTGAGGCAGAGAAAGTGATATCAATTTCCCAACAAGAAAACGAGACACAGGCCCCGTCTATAAACAATATAGATCAGGGAGACGCTAACCAAACAAAACCTGTTTAACCAAACCGGTCAGCCCTAGAATCCCCGTAGGAGAACGGACATATGATATACAAGATCAAAGCCCTAATAAGACAAATGAAGCGGATGAAGGAGATGAAAAAGTATCAATCTCGAGCAGAGAATTGGAATGGGATAATTTCAAGGGGAAAAGCCCCAAAAAACGAAATCTCCCGACAAATGGAAATAAGCCAGAGGAAAATGAGAACAGACTATTAATACTTCTTGCTACAGAATGTAATAGGAGAGACAGTTAGTTCTTCCTCTGAAGAGGAGGAATGGGAAACCTCAACAGAGGGAGAAGTGCATAAAGAGGAGGGGATGATAGATTTGATTGGAATCAATCACCTGACCTCAACTCCAGCTCAAAAAGAGCATAAAAGGAAAACACCTCATTCCGGCGAGTCTCAACAGGGAGGTGAAACTTACACGGAAGTAAGCCATAAAAAACTCCTTAAACAGTAATCCCACTTCAAAAGATTATGATAATGAGTTACAGAAAGAAAAAGAAGGACGAGATGACAACAGGAACTCACCAATGGAGGCAGACAGAATGGACCGGCAAGAAACTAATATGATTGACTCAAATGATTCGGATCAAATGAAAACATTAGATTGGGAACAAACGAACAACCACTCGGAAAAGAACACGGACTCGGAAGTGACAACAAAACTGACAAAACAATAAACTCAGGGGAAATAATAACAGACACCTCAGACAAAACAGACACAGATAAAATAAATGACTCAAATGATAAAACAAAACAAAGTGCTTTGGCCGAAAACGGCCGAGGCCATTAACAAATCCAACTGTGGAAACAAACACTGAAACAGAATAAAAATTGCTGACATAAAACAACCAGGAAACACATTCGTGTTGCAATTATAAATATAAATGGAACAAACGAGGATAAAATAGAGAAGCTTAAAAAAGAAACAAAAGAATTGTAAATTATTATGCTGCAAGAAATGCATAAAAATATAACTAAAGAAATAAAAGCAAAAGTAAAGGAAAAATGGATTTGGCTTCAAATACAGGTGGGGAATTTTTTCAAGGGACGTCTGATACATATAAAAATAAAAGATTGGCACATTATAAATGTATACTTTCCACATAATAGAATAAAAATAATGATATTTGTAGAAAATCTAAATACATATGCAAGAATATACTATGGAAAATTTTTATCATGGGGTGAGACTATAATTGGGTTGACGACGAAATTGACAGAAAAACCGATTTAGCAACAAAAGACAAGCTGCTAAGAGAAACTGTGAGGAACTTTTTGTTAAAAAAAAAAAAAATCCCACAAATTGCATGATGCTTATAGAAGACTACATATCGTAAGACTGGAATATGAATATGGTACCGACCAAGCCAGCAAGCTTGACAAATTTTATGTATCAAATTGGGAAAGAGGAAATATAAAAGACTGCAAAATTAGTAACTGCAAATTCTCCGATGACTGGATGGTAACCTTAGACATATTAATAGAAAAAAAGGAAACAATTGGGGGAGGGGGCAGGACAGTGGAAATTGAACAACAAAATTTTAAGCAAAAAAAGAAACATCCAAAGCTAATAGCAAGAGAACTAAATAATTTTACAGAAATAGGAAATAGAGACATAGCTCAGGAATGGGACACACTAAAACAAAAAATTAAGAAACAGACCAAAAGCTACTACAGAAAAAGGAAGAAAAAAATGAAGGCAGAAAAGATTGAACTAAAAAGAGTTCTAGAACTGGTTGAGAGAGCAGATGGTAAACAAGAGGCGACGAAACGTCTAAATGAAATCTCAGAGGAAGAAAATTGCGGATGCGAAATAAGGGCAGGAAAATTTACGGAAATATATAAGGCGGGGGGAACTATATGAAAGGGAAGAATTGCAAAGAGGAGGGGAAAGGAACTTAGAAAAGATGAGAGAAGAAAATAGCATATATACTCAAAAAATTAAATGTTAAAGTGTATAAAGAACTATTATCTGGATTTATTCACTTCGCAAAACATCGAAACAGAAACAATAAGGGAATACATACAAGGGGTGGAATGTGAAACAATATCATCAGAACAGAAAGAAATGTGTGAAGACTTCATTACAAGCGCGGAAATAGAAAAAACTATATCCTCCCTGGCAAAAGGAAAATCACCAAGGATGGACGGACTAACTTCAGACTTCTATCAAAAATTCAAAAAGGAAATAACACCAATTCTAGAATCCCTTATATAATAACATATTTTTGGGGGGAGGGGGGATGACTAGTTTGATGAGGGAGGAATTAATAACTATACTTTATAAAGGCAAGGGAGATAGAGATGAGTTATTTCCCTTCTAAATGTGGATTATAAAATACTCAGAAGGATTGTGTCAAACAGAATTAAAAATTGTATGAAGAAAATAATAAACGTGAACCAAAGCTGTGGCGAAAAAGGTAGAGACATTCAAAATAATATAGTAAGTATGCAAACAATAATAGATTATATAAATTTAACTGGCCAAAAGGGTGCTATGGTACTCTTTGACCAAGAAAAAGCCTTTGACAGATTAGACAACAACTACATGCAACACGTATTAGAAAAATTTGATTTCGGAAAAAATATCCGAAAATGGACCGAAATCCTGTATAACGAAATAACATCGAGGGTACAGGTAAACGGAGCAATCACGGAGAAATCTGAAATACAAAGGTCAGTGAGACAAGGATGCCCACTGTCCATTCTATTATACGTAATTGCAATTGAAATCCTAAGTCATAAAATAGCAGGGGTCCGTATTCCAAACTTAAAACAGAAGTTAAAAATGCTCCAACATGCTGACGATTGTACTAACTTCATCACTAATGCAAATTCCTTCAAACACCTCCAAAAAAATTTTTAAAATTTTGGAAAAACCTCAGGTTCAAAGAGTAAGCATGATAAAACAGAAATTTTAAAAATAGGAAACTAGAAGGGGAATCACCCGGACCCCCCCCCCGTCAAGGACAAGATCATCCTTGTCACCCTGATTAGAATAAAGAGAATGAATACTTGAAAGAGGATCACTATGATCAATACCCTTTGAAATGGCCTCATCAAAAGCCTCAGCAATACATATGTCAGTTAAAGGAATTATTTCCTGATAAACATCATTCTCAAGAGCTTTCTTTGCTATAGCTCTAGTAACTGCACAAGCTGGGTATTAATCAGGGATTTCTTTTTCAATAGGATCGACTTTCTGATCCAAGCAAGTCTTGTCAGTTACAAGTGGATTAACCGCAACCTTATCTCCAGCTACGTCATTGCCTAGTAAACAAAATGAATACCCTCGATGGGACAAGAAGACACTGTTCCGACTGCATGGGTCCTGAGACTAAGTCTGATGACAAATTTACACAATGGAGAGGAACATTAACAAAGCCGCATTTTACGCCCTGTAGGAGAACACTCTCATTAGAAGAAAACTTCTCAGAGAAAGGCATAGTACCTGATAAAAAGAGACTCTGAGAAGCTCCCGTGTCCCTTCATATTTTAACTGGGATAGGATTGGCCGAATCAACCATGAGTGATATCGAACCCTTTAACATGAACGGTTCATAATTTTCCATAATAAAATCAGACTGGGGTTTGTCTGACCCAACAATTATACTGCTTTCATTACATGACCTTGACTTTGACCTCTTAGAAATATGAGTATTTCGAATAGGTCTGTCTTGATTCTGTTGATTATTTTTTCAGTTTATAGCAATCAGAACTGACGTGCCCTTTCTTCTTGCAATAGGTACACGTAGGAAGAGATAAGGACTTCTGATCCGTATTATCAGGAACTTGATTTCTAAAAGTTGTGCCAGTTTGAGGTTTGGAAGTGTTCGTATTAGAATGAAATATTTTTTTGTTGCCAGAAGACTGCTGAGTGGAAGACTTAGTGACAAAATCAACTTTATGAGCTAAGGAATACTCGTCAGCTGTATGAGCAGCATTTTCTAAATGTTCGACTTTAGGCTCATCAAGGTAAGTCTTAACGTCACTATGGACGCAGTTCTTGAACTCTTTAACTAATATGAGTTTTCTTGACTAACTTTCTTGGCTAAGCACCACCTATCAAAAACTGCTCTTTTTCTCATGCAAAGTCGACAAGAGTTTGTCCAGTTTCTTATTTATAGTTCCTAACCTTTTGTCGATAAGCCTCAGGTACCGACTTATAACCATTCAAGATGCATTCCTTTACCAGATAATAATCAGCACTCTCCGGTACTGACAAGGAAGTGTAGATGTCACAAGCTTTGCCAAAAAGTGCACTTTGCAATAACAGAGTCCAATGCTTTCTTGGCCAATTCAGCAATATTTTTTTTTTCAAAATGGGGAAAATATTTATCTACTTCTTTATCCTTAAAAGTGGGTACTAACCTAATATTCTTGGTAACATCCAAACTTGAATTTCTGTGTAAAGTGGGGATATGCTTTCACTTTCTAGCTCTAATTCTTTTAATGTAAATTGAAATTCCCTTTCTTCATTTTCTCTTTCACTATATAATTATCTGTCTTCTTTTTCAGAATGCATCTTTATTTGCATTAACCTATCTTCTCTTTCTGTCTCTTTTTCCTCTTTTCTGTAACTGTAATTGTATTTCTCTCTCTCTCTCTCTCTCTCTCTCTCTCTCTCTCTCTCTCTCTCTCTCACAAATTGCATTTGTTTTTCTTTTTTCTGTAACTGCATTTGTCTCTCTCTCCTCTTTCTCCAATTGCATTTGCATTTGTTTCTCTTGAAACTCAAGCTTTCTTAACTCTATTTCATTCTTGTATTTTAATTTCAATTCCATAAATTGCAAGTTATTGCCAGATAGAGACTTACTAACCAAATCCAAAGCACTTTAATCCAAAACATTCTTTTCTACCAAGTATTGGACTAAAATATTTTTTATTTCCTGCTTCGTTAAAGCTTTGGCCTCAGAAAGATCATATTTTCTTGCAAGCTAGAGCAATTCATCATTTTTCAAGGAGTCTAACTGTTCCTAAGTAGGATTTAAAATAAAGATCTACACTTTAGTGACAATGTAAAAGCTTGCTGGATTCCACTAAATATTTCTAAAATGTGAAATAATATCTGGGACTTAGGAAATTCCAAAACAATGTGAATTTAAATTTAAAAACAAAGTTTTCTGAAATATTTGAGAGAAATTCGTATCCCGGACAAGCTCCGAATTTTCTCTTACAAGTCTCTTCTCTTAATATAAGTAACAGAAAAGATTTAAAAACAACAAGCTTTGTAAAATTCGACAAATACTTTATTTCCCTAAAATACAAGTGAAAATGAAGAACAAACTTACCGTATTTCGAATTAAATCCCAAAATAATCATAGAATTACAGACACAAATCCTAATAATTTAAAGATCTGAATAAACTTTAGTAGAAATCCAAATTACTTCCAACGCTGAAGGTGTTGATGTGCCTGGGGCAGCCTGTATCGTATTGTTATACCAACATTATTTTGTTGAAACACAGTAATATAATTCCAGTGTTGAATTCACTATAAATCCAAGTGAATGTCTCTGTCCAAGAATATTATGTTTTAATGAGCACTCTGTATTTCCAGAGAAAACGATTCACTTGAACAATTTGAATAAATAAATTCCAGCCCAAAGGAACTACTGAACACAATAATAATACAAACTGATTCTGCTAGATCTTAAGCACACATGACAGACTTTCAGATAAACATCAGTTATTTGACAAACTAAATCGCAAAACAATATTCCGGATGAGGGTCAAAAGTACATTATTCGTGTGTGTGTGTGTGTGTGTGTGTGTGTGTGTATGGGTGGGTGGGTGGGTGGGTGGGTGGGTGTGGGTGGGTGTGTGAAGCGCAAGTCAAGCTGCATATTATTTGTACCTGAAAAAGAAATAAACACAAGATCCACTGGCTAGAATAAGACGATCGGCAGAAATATCTATTCACTTATCCGAGACAAATATGACAGGTACGTCGTTCATCTTTTGGCCATGAATGAAGAAACGGTATATTTTGTGTGCATGCTGTAAATTTTGTGCACAAACTACAAAATATGCGTATCCTAATTTCCTTTTCACTGTATTCCACCCATTGATTTGTCCGTGAAATCCGAATGTAACGAATACGCTTTTCACTATGGTCCCTCTTGTCATTGAACAATTTCCGGTTTTTTTTACGGTGTCTTGTGGTTTTCTGCTTTCCTGCTATTTGGCCACTCCTGACCAGAAACTTATCCATATTTGATGCCAATCTAGGTATACAGAATTACCGCGCACGTCATCATTAATCCGATACTATAAAGTGTAACTAAAGTATCGGAAAGTTGTCAACCTATTGACGTGGGAATTGTCTTTATATGGTAGTCATTACCTCGAACTCCACCGCTCCGGTGGCCGAGTGGTTTGAGCTTCCACCTCGAATACGGTAGGTCGCGCGTTTGAACACAGGCCGAGTCATACCCAAGACTTATAAAAATGATACAAGCAGCTGCCTCTCTTGGTGCTCAGCTAGGGCTGATCGGTTCGGTGTCAGGATAATGTGACTGGGAGGGGCATGATGCAACATGACTGCGACATGATGCCCCGGTGCTAAACATCACCATTATCCTGTCACACTGCAGACATCGTAGCGATATGGCTGAAAAATTGTTAAAGCTACGTTAAAAATCCAAATGACACACACGCACATTACCTCACACTCCAATAGAATATGAATCAACAATTGTGATTGGTTCGATTCAAACCTTGCCATTGTCCTTTATTTAAGTCAGCCAATACATGATCTACATCGAAAAACCCATTTCTTCCTAAACCAATAAGAAGGGGTACTAGCAGATCAAAGGGCCTCAGACTGCTAAGTCGAAGATCAAAGAAACCTCTATCATGTTTGTTTGACGAAAGGAAAACAGTCACGAGTTTGTTTCTTTGAGGATTCACGCCGAGGTGGCATTCTAGTACGTTAATTAATGTATGATGAGTTTTAGAAATCTCTGGATTGGTATGGCCTAGTACCGATCAGTTATCCAGCAAAAGAACGGATTATATGGAGATAAATGATATGCCATGCAGTACGTAAGTGAATACCCCGAGGACTGATCTTACGGTTAAATGTTCATTATAAGTTTTAAGATTTTAGAGGATTTATCATATATATACAGAGACAGAGACAGAGAGACAGAGATATGCTGAATACGGCCGATTGGTATTTTCTTTGATTATTTGTTTAAAATGGGCGATGACAGCGTCATTACTATTAGTGACTTTTTTGTTGCGCTGGGTATAGATCAATTCACTGACCTTTAACGTTGTAGCATGCGCATTTCTTTAGGGCATAAGAAAACAAGAATGTGAATTAAAATATCTACTAAAATGAGCAATTAGGTGAAAACTTTGCCTGAAAAGAGCAAAAATACGTACACAAAGGTTGTCTGATCATTTATTCAACGATCCCGAGTTCGATGATCGTTGACAAATAAAAAGATAAAAATAATGAGAAATTGATATGTGATATATGCATTTTTGTAAGACAGGTATACACTGTGAAATAAAATTATTTAACATGTCAAGTTAAAGAAATTGTATTTTGTAGATATTCTGTCATATTGTATTTTAGACAGGGATTGGCATAAATAAGCACTTTATTTACTTGATACCTCATTATTTACATGCTTCAATCATTATACTGTCAAAACGCTATTAGTAAATGATCACCTCATCATACATATGAGATTCATGATATAAAATAAAATCACTACATGATTACACCTGTGCTTAATTTAACTTGTACAACAAAGGTTGGTTTATGTTAACAATACCACCAATCACTGGCAACATTTTTGCAGACATACTTTCCTTTTACAAATGTTACATTAGTTCTACTACAACCTTAAAATCTTTCATTCTTCTGATACCTCGTTCAACGTAAATACGTGCTCTATACATTTGTCTTGATTCTTCATCTTGTGAAATTGTAATTTATTATTGATATACAAAGGAATACGGGAATGTGCTCTACTCATAGTAACAAAATTATTTCTTTACATACCAGTTTAGTGGTTAATGGGAGGTGCCTTGCCAATGACTCATTTGATGGAGAGGCTTCAACACTGGAGCACCAGATTCATAGTCCGCACCTATCTAACTTAAAACACACACACACACACACACACACACACACACACACACATATATATATATATATATATATATATATATATATATATATATATATATATATATATATATATATATATATATATATATATATATATATATATATATTCATTCCAGTTAGAAGGTGGTTAACACTGCATCGATATCATGGACGACATTGATAACAAGCAGATAAAATGACCTTCAGATCAGAAGTTGATAAGTATATTTGTCCCAATGTGTTGAGATCTGATCTGTGTGGAGTCTCTTGTGCAGACAAATATAATGCTACCGTCACAGATACATCGCAGCTAGAAGATGTCGACGCGCTAAACAATGCAAAGTTTGCGGAATTGAATGCTTTATCGCATAGTTTCACTTTGCAGTAGGCTGGGTGCAGATGAGAGGAGAGAACGTAAACAGTACTAGTGATAGTCGGTTTTCAAAAGTTAGTGAACGTATCATTTAATTTGACAGGATCCCTTACATCTGAGATACGGTTATGTAGAGTATTAAGTCACTGCTACTAGTGTAACCCAATGCGACATCTTTATCCTCAATTTTTGTCTCAATGCTTAAAGGTGAGTCACAATCACTAATTATCTCCGGAGATAGTTCTGTCCTTTTCATTATTTATTAAACGATCAGTAATAAGATGTTTGCTTCTTGAAGTTTTTTTGTGGGGTTGTTGTTATTTACTTTTAAATGAAAAAAAAAACGTCACTGCATCTCATCGAAAATCAGATTTTCATCTTTATCATTTATGCCGATGTTTAATCTGTTAATCATACTCCTGTGTGCAGTGACCATCAACATAGTATAAAAGAGTGTTTCCTTTGAAGCAGTTTTAGCGGTAAAAGATTCTCACAAAAACATTCAACATCTATAATTTTCTTGTTCACCTTTTGCAGAAATTCTCTCTTAGGCCTTGTTGATGTATATTTCGAGGCTGTATTGGCGATCACTAATTCAAAATATTCGTGGCTTCATTATTCTATTTTATATAGTAGGATATATATTTTTAGTTCATCGGAAATATTGTATTATTCAGGAAGAAAACCGATTTCTCTGTCTTTTGTCAAGCTTTAATTTTTTTAATTTGGTTGTGTTCCATTATTTTTTGTCGGGAATTTCGAAAGTAAATTCTAAATTAACCTGAAACGGGAAAGTTGCTTTTTGTAAGATGATTTACAAGTTTCTTTTAAGTAGTAAAACTAAACTTGAAATTTAATTTAATGAAAAAGATGGATTTCATGACGTGTCCTATGTGTAGACAAGTTAAAACAAAAATATCTAAATTTTGGAAAAGTGGTACTTTGTGCAAACAATTTATGACAGGATGACTGTGGGAAACAACTGCGTCTATTTTGTCTTCTGATTTCGTGTCATGTACGCTCTTGGCTTTCCATGTGTGTTTCCATTACAGTTTTTCTTTTAAATTAATACCTTTGAAATTTATTAAAATAGCACTCAGTGCAGACGGAGGAATGTTAAATTTAAACAAAATTCAAATCAAGTGAAGTATCGGATACAATTTGAAGTAGTGTAGCATCTTTCAGTTCATTTTGTTAAGTTGTCGTTTGGTAGAAATCTACTAATTAGTGACTTCACGGTACAAATCACAATATCTAACAACGTACCGGACATTTTCTTTTTGCAACTCTACTGTTGACAAATATTCCATGCCTTCTTGATTCGGTTCTTGCTCATTTTTACAGCTCGTTTTCAGTTCAGCATTTTCCGACTATTTTTTTGCAGATTCCATTTTCAATCCCAATGGTCAATTCCTCTTTGTATTTGTAAGTTCCTGTTGAAATTGAGATTTTCCTGTTTTGTCTTCGATAAGTTCTTCGGGTTTACTTTTGACTATTCATAGCTATTGAAATGACTTTTTGGTTTTAAAATAGCTGCGTGTACATATTTTGAAACAAACCCCAAGAATTTGAAAAACCTCTTCATGAAGATGATGGTGGTGATGATGTAGATACACAAGTTCAAACAGAAGCTCAAGTCACTGTAAATATTGCAAATAATGTTGACGATTAAGGTTCGGGTCGTCCTCTTTATCAAACCTCAGGACATGTTGGTACTGAACAAGAAACTCTAGAATATCACGTACGTAAAATAGGTAAATTACTCATAAATCCGGGTTATAACCAAAGTTTGGAATATATGTATGTGTGTGTATGTCTGTGTCTGTCTGTCTGTCTGTCTGTCTGTGTATAGTATATATTCTGCATCATTGATATGCCACAAGATATATATAATTGAAAGGTAACGACTATTACCTCGATATCACATACAAATACAAACACACTTGCATTTCTGATGATTGACCACTACTGGAAACTGTATTGACGGAGTGAACTCTTCACATTCCTGCCCACTGTGTCTGCTACCATATATAGTTCTGTATTTAATATGCAGCTACCGGTATTCACTATCCTCTTTGAAAATTGATAGGTTGCTTCATTTTTTAGCTTTTATTTTCATTCATATTTGATTAAATAAACAAAACTTAAAGACACACCTCTGATTTAAACATGAGAAAGGGTTTAAATGAAGGAAGTAGAGCACCAAAAACATGGTTAATCTCTTAAACACTTAACGCGAAATGATGATCCAACAATTCAAACATTTAAAGTTTGTCATTATTATGCTTAAATTAACATACCGACAATAAGATTGTTTTTATCCTACATCTCTCTCTCTCTCTTCCCTTTCAGTTGGTCGGTTTAACTATAACTGTTACTATCATTCATGGGTAGAAAGACATCGTCGCATTACACAGACGAAAATCCGCTACTTTCGTTTTTTAACTGATTTTCGCCTGTTTCTTGCGACGATGGTCCAGAGACAGACAGGCAGAAAGAGATTGCTGCAAAACTGATATGATGATAGTCCTAAAACAGAGAGACAGAGACACACCCACATCCACACATACACACGCGCGCGTGCGCGAAGTCTAAGCCTTTCAACGATTTACAACTGGCTTGAGTCATCTGAATTCATTTCGTCTTTCTTAACGCTTCTATACCTGTCTAGCTTTATAGTCGGCATCGTGTGGATACGTCTTTATTGATTTCATAGCTTGCGTTTCCTCGTTAACGATGTAATGTCATCTCGTGCTGGAGGTCAATGTGCACCGCAAATCATTTCTGATCTTTTAAATTGATCGCACAAGAAAATAAGACAAAAAAGGTTTTACCTTAGGAATCCTTTGTATATTTAATTTTTTATACCTATGGCCACATTAATGTATACTGTTATAAATTGTATCTCAAAATACTTGTGGAACAGGCGGACACGTTTTCACATATTAACCAATAGAACAAAAAGAATAAATAGTTGACACTTTTATGACTCAACCGTGATTTATATAATAGTCTCAGAGACAGCACTGACATGAAATCGTTTGTTTATATTTTTGCTCAAAACCACACATTTGGTGGGATTGGAGGAACAAAATATGATGTCAGTGAACACAAGGTATAATTCAGTTTTCTAGCCCTTTAAATCGGAAAGATACGAAACTACTCTTGGATCCTGCCTTGCTTTGAAGATGACTGAAAGCATTGAATACTTACATTACTGGCCCCGTAGTATTTAAACTTTTGAAAACACATGCTCAAACTATAAATAAGAAACCATATAGGTATTATAAGTCTGATTAAATAAAGTTAATCTTTGCATTACGTAATCTTTTTATTAAAAGCTAATCTTAGCATTAATCTTTAGTACGATGCTAAGAAAAAAAAAACATGCTGAGCAAAGCAAATTGAAGAAAGAACTCGGAAAAGAAACACTGGCATTCAGTATTACAAAATCCCGTCAAAGTTGGTAATGCGTCTAAAATTACATGCAGGCAACAAACAAGCTGGCAAAGTTGGTGTATAAATCGAGAATAAAGTGTTTTTAAATCCTAGAGCGTCTGCGCCAGAAAAAAAAAAAAAAAAAAAAAATTCCTTAGTGCTGCCAATTTTACGGTTTAATAGAATGATCTCATTTATCATGACTGCTGACTACAGTCACAGTCTTGCTTGTTTGATGACTAGAGGCACCAGTAATAATTTTGCTATCACATACAGGACACCAGTAGAACATGTGATATCAGATCGCGCTAATCTGTGCTAAAGTTTGGAACTTCTTTCATAATGTTAAAGCAAAATATAACAAGTTCTGATGCCGCGGCAGTTAGCATAGTAGAAATAACTCCAGGATCGTACAACGTTGCAGGCATTACTACTGAAATGTCCAGAACTATATGTGTGTATGTATACGCGAAATAATAAAATAAAACAGCGGCAATCGTGTTATTTAATTTCCCCACATGATAGGTTGTCTCAAAACAAAACTCAATGTAAAGTTAACTCATTTTTCTCATTTGTAAGCAACAACGAACAAGTTAAGTTCCTATCTACCATGGCATCTATTATGTGAATAATGGCAATGTTCGGGCACGTTAAATAATAAATTATAGACGCCTCTCGCTTTCTGTTTACTTTTTCTCCGAATCCCCGCTGTTGACTTTAAAAAAAATCGAGTCATGTGCACAAGGCAAGCTAAACTTTACACATGATAGAGAATGCTATAAAGAAATGAATAATATTGTTTAAAATCTCTTTCAGTGGTTTCTTCCAAATAATTTCAGTAAACTATTGGTATGAATAGAATAAAATTCGATAGAAACTGCAGTTCTATTTATATAGACTGAGATATCAACAGTACGAGAGGAACAAAATGCTAAAGCTAATTAGAGCGTTATTCTCGTGAAATTTCTGCTTTTAGGTATCAGCGCAACCTTGTTCCACGATGATATTATGAAGACAAGTTGGCTCATAAAAAAATACAGTTTCCTAAAATTTCTTCGTGGAGAAAGACTGCACTCATATCTAATTAGATTGATGAATGCATCATTTATTTCGCAATTTCCAACACCATCATGCATGTTCCTATGTTGCTTTATGGTACGAAACAGAAATCAATAAACATTATGAATGTAGAAGAGGTTCAATGGTATCTTAAATAAAAAAATAGACAAAGTGAAATTTAGCAATGCTTACGTTTCCATACAAACGTGAGCAGAAAATGTCTGTCTGCAATATTGTCATTTAAAAAGGCTTAATCAGTTTTGGCAAATATTTATTCGAATTAGCCAAATATATATCAGCAGCATTGCATATAAGTTTTGGAACTGCAGTAATCTAGTTGCTTAGCATTGATCGCGTCATTATTTCTTTCCCACCTGAACATATGATTTTACTGTTTTCGCAATAGTGGGTTTGTTGTTTGCATTTCTTATCAAAAGTGTAGACATGACATCAGAGAAAAAAATCATAACCTATTTGGAAAGTATTGAATAATAGCTGATGCATCCCTAAGCAACAAAATAAACGTGTTTATTTCAGGATAAATGTTGTTTCTTGATGTTTCTAAATTGGATTTTGTCCAAATTTAGTGATTGTAATGTGTCACCCTGCCAGAGGCACAGTACATCCGTGATGAAAACTGAACGTTCGGATATCCAATTGCATGGGCTGATTTGACAGGTGGAGCATCGTCATCATCGTAATACTTCTTCTCTACATAATTTGTACTCATTATGTCTTCATTTTTGGCCGCTACATTTTCTTGCTGCATTGTCTCCTTTTGTTTTGCTGTCTTTGGAATACCATCCATATTTACATCGGTTTTGGCAATATAGTCTAGTCCATGTGTAACGAGACCTTGGAGTTGTGTAAATTGTTGTACATTTGTATCCAACGCTATTGCCAATGACACTACCCATTTTCTTAAATGCATAACTCGGTGATAGAAAGATAACGTTACCTCCGAGAACACTTTAGAATATGTTATGCATTTTGAGTGCTATCATAATGTTTTCATCTGTATCATAATCAGACTGTCCAATTATTATTAACTTTTTTTATATTTTGAAAGGGTCTGTTACTTTGGAGACAGACTGTATAGAAGCTGTTTTGTGTTACATATGACATAATGCTTTCAGGTTACCTTGCCATATCCTCATCTGTGAGTCCGATGCTTTCAGGTTACCTTGCCATATCCTCATCTGTGAGTCCGTTGCTATCTTTCAGAAGTAGTAAGCTCATCCAGTAGGGTCGTCTACATCAATTTTCTCACCAAATATATCCAAGAATTTCTTTTTCCCATTTAATTTCCTTTACAATCAGACAAATCTTTATATAGATTTCAATAGTACCTTTCATCGACTATATTTTTGTAAATTCTTTCCCTTGATGTATCTCACATCATGATATGGAATGTTAAATTGTTGCAGATTAAATTCGATTGTTTTAAAATCAATGTTGTTTGTATTAGAATTAAATGCATATCAAAGGTATTTTGCTTCGAATATCATTCATTTTACCTGGAAATAAACATGAAACCTGTAAACAGACTTAGCTAACACTATAACACTTTTCTCTTTTCAACGCTAACAGAATCCCACAACCAGCCGGTGCCAACCACGTTGTCCACCTCAGCTGATTCTTCCAGAGTCACACATCACCTTTGCCCTATAGATATTCTTCACATTCAGATTTCAAAGTGTAGTTGTCAAAAATTTGTAACGGCGGTTTTCTGAAAATAAAATAGATTAAATGTAGTGAATAATTATTTGGTTAAAAATATGTGCAACGCCCATAAAACTGAGGAACAGAACAAGGTTAAGATGGAGAACTTGTTAGGTTATAATTCTGCTGTACATTGTTTAAATTTTATTTTTTTAAATATGTTAAATTGACTATTTTGTGCAAATACAGTAACATTGTAAATATTGTTTTTCACATACGCATTTAGTTTTTTTCTCAAATCTTCATTCCTTCAATTCCTTTTGATATCCTTGAATTTACATGATCTTTTCGTTTCCGGTATATAGCATTTCTTCTGTCAATTTTATTAATAAATTTCTGCCGTTTTACAACTAAGTGTGTTTCAAATATTGATTTCACCATTTATTTCTGCCGTTTTATTAAACTTTGTACTAGATCACAAATGAAGGTTTTGAGACAATTTTATTTTAAATATAGATATATCTACTCGAGGTGAAGGTATTCTGGATTCTACTTTATTCAAGTATTGGAACACTCCTCCAACCTCAAATTTTCTGGTTAATTTTTATAGGAATTCTTTCTAACTAAAGGTTTTATGAACATGTTCAAATTTTGCATGGTAAGCCAAATTGTTCAGTTAAATTTCCTGCTTTATATAACAATTGAGAGACGTTTAAATATCCCCGTGAATACATCAACATTGTTCATTACGATATCTTTTGTTCAAAATCTCATGGACCAACTTGTGGCATTTGAGATCAACTTTATATTATTTAATGCTATTTATCTACATATTACTCCGCTAGGACAGATGATAGCGGCCTGATTGACATTTTCATGTGTACCATTTCGATATTTACATCGTTTATTCATTCATTTCTCCTGCCCCCCCCCCCCGTCACATACAATGCAAGTTTGAACGCCTTTCTTTTCAATTGTACAGTTGCATTTCTGCATATACCATTTATTTAAAGGTATAATATTTTTAGCTGCTTCAAGATTTAAAAAAAAAACTACCTTTCACCTTTCATTTGTTTTGCTGTTAAAACCGTTTCAAATTATTATGTCATCCTTCTTGTTTCATAGAGATACCTGTTATTCGTAAAACATCACCAATATACCCTCTCTAGTCTTCCAGTTTGCAAACTCCAGAATCATTTAAAATGACCGCTATAAGTTTAACGGTTCTTTGCTAAAGTTAGCAATGTTGTTTTTTCAATAACTTTTTGCATTTTTTCATTCGGACTATAGTTTCATCTGTTCTTATATTTTTCGTATTGTTGCATGCCAAAGATGTCTGCTTGCCACTGATCATCCATGTGATCTACATTTAATTTTTTATATGCAAATATTTTTTTAATTGCTTGCTTAATGTGTCAGTAGATTGTTATGTTAACCATTCTTTCATCTGAGTCTAATTTACGTTCTCTTTCCCCATTTAATTTGTTTCGACTGATATTGTTGTAAACAACGCGAATTTCAGAATAAAGATAAAAATACAACAAATACTGTAATCCAGCCAATATTATATTCTTGGTAAATTGCCTTTAGGATTTATTAGCAAGACATTAGGACGAATATGTAAACATGTACTTTTTTTTCAGGAATTCAAACGTAAGAATTATTTTAGATCTATGTAAAGTTTTGCCATTTTTTATTCATTATTAAACAGACAGTTCATATACCCAATCACTACGTGCTGTTTTAAAACTAATATAAATGCTGCACGTTTTTGTCGAAGGGTTGTAGATTGATCTGGTGGGTTTACGAGGTCTTCAATTTGTACTGTAACTTTAGCAAAACTGAAATTTGTCTAAGTGTCCACATCAAACAGGCAATGTGTTCCTGCCTCACACTGCGTTGTTTCTAAGTGGCGAGAAGTTGGTACGTATTTAGCGAAAAGGTTTATTTCTTAATACTAATGCTGCTTTCCCGTTAGGAAAATAGGAATGTTGTAATGGTATTCTTGTATTTTCTAAGCTCTGAAAAACCGCCGATTCCACGTCCTAATTTTTTCTTCCTATAAGCACAGTAAACAGTATACATTATCTAGATCTCAACTGTTTTTTGATTTTGACATATGTCAGGTCTACGATTTGGGGGAATATTAATCTTTCATCTAAACATATTCGTTAAATCATAAAATAATGTGGCATTGTGAACGAAAAGAAAATAAAAGCAATGTTTTATTTGCCAGAAAATCACGAATAGGCTTTGGTTTGAAGAAAAGTTAGCAGAACATCACTACCAACTCCTTGGAAGGTTATCATCGCCTAACATATCGTCAAGACCAAATCACGATGTTTTTTTTTTTTAAAACAATAAACCTGAAGCCCCTCCAGTCTGGTGAGCGCCACTGATTGCAACCCATGTACATAGTTAATTTCATGTTTTGATATAGAGGTGCTAAAATAAAGTTGCATTACCTGGATTTTTATTTTCTTAGAAAAAAAAAAAAAAACAACAATGGCTAAAATAACCTAACAAG
>JAECUM010039771.1:0-17558 GCA_016617855.1 Megalonaias nervosa | reverse complement strand
TATATATATATATATATATATATATATATATATATATATATATATATATATATATATATATATATATATATATAAAGTTCAGCTTGCCATATAAATGATTGTTTCTGGAATGCTTGCTTTGTTGAAGACTCTCTCTAATTAAATAAAGAAACTATAACTTGAAGCAGCTGTACTATGTTTATTTCTTCAAAGTTGCGGCAGGTTATGTTATACATGTTTATTTTTCTCAAACTTGTGACAGGCCATACTTTAAGTGTTTCTTTTCTCAAACTTGTGACAGGCCATACTTTAAGTGTTTCTTTTCTCAAACTTGTGACAGGCCATACTTTAAGTGTTTCTTTTCTCAAAGTTTATGAAGTAACTGAATATCTATCAGTTATTCTTGTACAAACGTACTACCAATGCTACATGACACTTTACTGAAGGAAACTCGACATCATCATTACCAAAACTTAGAGCCATTTCATCACAATTCAGATGCCATCCCCCACCAACAGATACTGAAATGTGCAATAATACACCGATACCCTTAAAATATTTTCTTCAGCATGTATTTTGTCTCTTCAGACTTTCAATGTGACCAAACATTTTATCATATACTTCACAAGTGAATGGATTTTCTCCAGTATGTATATTCATGTGCCACTTCAGAATTAGCATGCACTTTCTCTGAATACTTGATCACATGCTTCAGATTTAATGGTTTTTCTTTGTATGTATTCTCACTTATTTATCTTTAAGTGCCTCTTCAGACTTGTACTCATACCAAACATTCTGTCACAGATTTCACACTGGAATAATTTTCTCCAGTATTTATCCTTGTGTCTTTCTTCAGACTTTCAGTGTGACTAAACATTTTGTTACATACTTCCATCATAGAGGACAGGGTACCAGGTTATGCATCTGGTTCACGATGTTACCTTTTGAGCCAATCATGTTTCGCTGTTAACGATTGTACCGCATGGTCGTGGTGTTTTGAAAATGAATGTAACGTGTATTCGATCTGTGTGAGCAGTTGTCGTTATCACGAGGGAGATGGGGTCCGCTGTATGACAGGCATTATCGTTCCGTCGCGGACGACATCCGGCTGTTCCTATAACCCCCATTTCTTCTTTCCCCGCCCCCTTTGTATGGTCTTTAAAGATTTTTGCATGAATGTTCCCCTTTTTCCCCCATTCATCCCATTTTCCCTTCTTTTTTTTTCCTTTCTTATTTCCTCTCCTCTTTATCTTTTATTTAAATTTTGTTTTTGAGTCCAGATTCATTAATAAAGTTTAGGATGTTATAATATGTTGAGTTAATGTTACGGTTTTTGTTTTCCAGGAATTCAGGGTATGTATATGGGGGTCCATTTGTTTTTTGTTCGCTTTGTAATTTTGTTCTTTCTTTCAGATATTTGGAGCAAGTGTTGAAGATGTGATACAGGTCTTCTAGAATTTGGCAGTGGAAGCAGTTGATGGTGGATGGTTTGGGTCCTAGGTGCTTTCCAAAGCTGTTAGCTAATTTGGTTTTGCCAGTGGTAATTCTGTTAGTAATGTTTTGTTCAGAGCTATTTAATTTTGGTGGTTTGATGGTTCTATTTATATCCCTCAGGATGGCAAAAAGTTTCCGTCCTTTGGTACTTTGATTCCAATGTTCCTGCCATTTTTGTTATTGATATTTGTTTTAATAATGCTGTGTATTTCAGTTACACCATATTTTAAGGGTGCAGGATTAGGGTCTCCGAATTTTTGTTTAGCGACCTGATCAGCTATTTCATTTCCTAAGATTCCTATGTGGGATGGTATCCACATGAATTCTACTATCTGTTTATTAGCGTTAAGTTCCTTAAGTAAACAAATAAGTTTTACTGAGAAAATTTTCTCTTGATTTAGAGTTGTTTGATTGTATGGATGTAATGACGCCAAGTGAGTCACTGATTGTAACTGATTTGTTTATGTTGTTATTTTTGATCCATTTCAGTGCTTCCAAAATGGTCCAGAATTCTGCAGTAAAATTGGAGCAGTGATCATTTAGTCTGGATTCCATTTGAGTGTTGTATTCAGGGATCACCACTGCTGCTGCAGACCCGGGTGGTTCTGTTGTTTTAGAACCATCAGTGTATATCTTGACGAAATTTGAGTAGGTGTCAAGTATATCCATTGTAATGGTGGTTTTCAGCTTTAGTTCTTGTTCGAGTTTGTTACCAAGTTCAGTAGCTTTAGTGTTAATCGTTGGGCTAGAGTTAATCCAGAGGGCTGGGTCAGGGTATTCCACCATGGAAATGTTTGTTTTATTTGGGTATTACTAGTTTTAGAAATACTTTTAGTAGCTGCCTCATGTATGATGGTAATTATGTTATCGTAATATTTATTTATATTGCAGTTTTCTAAATTCCCTATGTTGACTTCGGTTAGAGTGTTTCTGAATATTTCCCAATCTGCTTTATCGATTCACCATCTAGGGTGTATTGAGATGGGGTTGAATTGGACCGTCATCTGCAGGGCGATGATGATTGGGAAGTGGTCGCTGCCTAGTGTATTGCTTTGATCCACCCTCCAATCATTTATTTCTGCTAATTTGGGCGAGCATATGGTATGATCGATAGACGAGAGTAAACCATCCTCAGGATCCAGCCTTGTTTTAGATCCATCATTAAGGATGGTAGGTTGGATTCAGCAGTCCATGCTTCTACTAACCTGCCTCCTTTGTCTCCCCTACTCCCCCAGCTCGCTGCGTGCATTAAAGTCTCCGCAGATGATTATGCTTTCTTTACTATGTTGGGTGATTTGTCTGTATATATTTATATTAATGGGGTTATTATTGCCTCCTGGATCGTATATATTGAATATTTGTAGGTTGTTCGAGCCTGTGTTGACCAGTATAGATTGTAGCTCGAAGGTCTCGCTACTGTCTGTTGTGATTGGAGTAGTTACCGTGGTGGTGTTAGGTAAAGTGTCTAGTATGAAAATTGCGAGTTCCCCCTTCCTGTTTCCCGTTACAGCGATTTTTAAAAATACCTGATGAATAACCTGGGATCTTGGGTAGATATTTTGGAGTTTCGGGTAGGTGTGTTTCTTGGAGGCAAAATGATATCAGGTTTATGAGTTAGTTCATTGATTTTGAGTATTAGTTCACGGAGGTTGTTTATGATTCCCCTACAGTTCCACTGCCATATTGTCAGATTGTGTTTGGTTGTGTTATTCATAATGTGCGGTGTTCATTTATATAATTTATTTGGGAATTGAAAATAGATAAAAGTGGAAGTTTATGGTTTAGAGATGTTTTGCTAAAATCTGGTTTATTTTTTCAAGTATAGTTCCTATAGTTTGAGGTTTTATGAAGTTAAGGAATACAATTTCTGCCAGGAGTTCTTGAAGCAGGGGAAATGTTGCTGTGATTTTAGTGTCTTCGTTAGTAGTGACATTTTTTTTTTTAGTTTGTTTGGATGGAATGGTTTTGTTTTTTTACTTTCTTGTGTTTTAGTTATTTTTACATTTGTTTGAGAAGTTCACTTTGGTAGGTTGTTGTTTGGTTTTTCTTGTTTATTGGGTGAGTTTTTAGGGCTAATACTGGGGATGTTTTTTTTTTTCTGGAGTCCTTATTTATTGCTGTTTTTGTGCATTTTTGTTTTACTGGAATTACTGTTTCGGATTTGCTGAAATTGTGGTCAGGTTTATTTATCATTTTCCTGGCTACTACGTATGGCAACTGTTTAGAGTTTATAAGATCTATAATTTTGGCTTTCTCTGATAGTGTAGGGACATTCAGTTGACCTTGGAGGGTGTGGTCCACGGCAGTTTGGGTATTTTGCTGTAATTTTTGAGCAAGGTCCCTTGTCTTGGCCCCCACAGTGACCGCACTTTGGGTTGTAACGGCATTTACGGCGTTGTGACCCCAATGTTGACAATTGGAACATAATCGGGGTTTGTTGATGTAGGGTTGCAGCGGGTGGAATTTCCCATAGGGTCCTAATCTAATCAAGGCGGGTAGGGGAGCTTTTGATTCAGTTACTGCTGTGGTTGTTAATTGCCCTTTAAAATTGTTAATCTTGTAGGCTTTTTCTGTGATTGCCCCATTTTCTTTCAGTTTTTTGGTTAGAGTTAAGTTGTCCATCCCTTTGTTTAGTCCTTTCAGTTTTAATACTCCTTTGAAGTTTGTTGTCTGGAGGGTTTTGGGGATGTCATTACAGTTTTCGATTTGGGGTTTGTTTAGTGATTTTGGTGAGGTTGTATTTTGTGAATATGTGTTTTGGTTTGTTTTGGATTTTTTTGTGACTCTCAACCTTTACTTTAATCTGGCCTATGGTTTCAATTTGCATGAATTTTGCTACTTGACTTAATGTGCTTCAGTGTATGATTAAATAATTGGCTTTGGGTTGTATCAGGGTGAAATGGCCTTGCTGCACTTTAAGTAGTGTCCCTGCTATGCTATTTGAACTTAGGTTGAGTAGTTGGTTAGATTTACTACTCATATACAGGGTGTGTTCAATTGGGTGGTAGTTTGGTTTGGCTTTTTATGGGGTTGGTCCTGGTAGGTGGCATTTTCCCTGTTTTTGTTCTTGATATCAATTTTACTGGTTGTGGTTTTAGCTCTCATAGGTTGTTTTCCTTTTCCCTTGTATGTATTTTCAACTGTGGGGCTGCCCTTAATCGCGGTGGAGTTTTTCTTAGATTTTCCTTTCTAAAGTTGTTGTTTGAATGATTATCTGATGGAGTCTTAGATGGGTCAGGGATTTGGCTGTTATCGTATTTTACCTTTGGTTGTTTAATGTTGTTAGAAAATTTCCTGTTGAGGATTATTTGGTTTATTTGAATTTGACGGTGAGATAGCTGTATTAGAGTTTATTGGATTTGTTGAAACTGTCCCTTTTTGTTTGTTTGTAGTTTTGTTTGTTTCTAGTTTCCTTTGTTGTTGTTGTATTGGGTTTATATAGAAAACAATATAAGTAGTTATTTTGCATCCAATCGGTTCTTTTGCTGGAGATTGAGCAAGTTGTTGATAGGTCAATGTATGTATGGTTTCCGGATTTTGGTTGAGTTTTTTTTGGTGGGTACTTGTATTAAAGGTTTCGTCATATATCATTGGCTTAGTATCATCGAGTTCTTCATATTCATACAATTTATTGGGGTCCTTAAAGGTTATGGGAGAATCCATACTTAATTTAGCAAGTGTTGATTGTTTTGGACTAGCAGGGGAGTTTGCTGTAAATTGGAGAGTTTTAGTGACTAATTATCTAATGGTTGGGCTTGAACAAAAATCCAATTTGCCTATGTTTGGTGTTTTAGGGCTAGTGGTCCCTTGTGTATTAGTCAGTAGATTACATGCGGACATTTTTTGGTGATTGTGTTATGTATTCTAACGATGTTTTTCCTTGTGTTTAACGCCATTTTGTTGATATTCATTTGTTAGGACATTTTAGAATTTGTATCAGGGTGACTTGGTTGGAATAATGTTATCAGGGAGTTAGCTAATTTTTGTTTTCATTATGATTATGATTATTTTCCTAATACTAAGCCTGTGATGACGGGTTGGGAGTGGGTAAGATAAAAGGTGGTGGATTAGTATGAATTAGTTGGAATTATAAGTTTGGCGGTAATGAAAATTTCCAATAACAGAAAATCTCACAGTGGTTTTCGAGTGCTTGAGAACTTGTGAGGATTCTGTTAAGGTATAAACTACTATTGGTCCTAGCACCTGTTTAAGGCAATTGGCGCCAAATTTACACAATCTTATTTCCAAGTACGATTATTTGTTCATTGAAGAAGAATTTTGTTTCTTAGCAGTAATGGGAAAATATTGAAAACAACACAGAGGAATATGCCCGTAGGATTAGTTGACACTTCCTACCTTAAAAATCTAGTTTTCTTTGTTCTAAAAATGGATTTCTTTGTCTGGTTGATTTACGGCATAGAAGTCGGCCTGGAGGGCTGCTAGGCGGGCTGCAACTGTAGATCCGTTGTAGTTGTTGTTCTTGTTCCGCTAGACAGGTAGATTTTTTTCCATTAAGGATGGAACTGCTGGGCGGGCTGCTGTAACTTCAATGATGTTTCAGTGATGGTGGTGATGGGGATTAAAAGATTCTTCCCAGACAACGGAACACTACGATTTATATGCCTGAAGCACAGACGTGAAGGAAAACATCCCCTTATACAACAACTAACAATACCCACTCCACCATCAATAACATAGAGCTCGGGGACCTAATAGAAACATGCACGTTCAATTTTTTCCGACAAACACACATTATTATCACTCCTACTTATAAAAAAAACACATAGACTATCTTACAAGCCAAGGAAACGAAGTGTTTATAGTCACACTTCTATTTTTAACTTACACACACACACACACACACACACACACACACACACACACAAATACAGACAAATATTTTGGCAATTTGACTAGCATATCTTTTCTAGATTGTTTTGGGGTAGCCCTGAAAAGGGCTGTTTTGTTGGGGGGTTAATCTCTTATTGTCTAAGATTGCGTCCCCGTCTGGCTGCAGGCTTTCCAACAGGATAGGGTCTGCTTCTGTGGAAGGAGAAGGAGAACTAATTCGTGTCCCCTCGGCATACCACAAAACCTCTGTCTGGCTCCATCTGTTGTTGTTGCTGCTGTTGCAGTTCTCTCTGTTGTTTCTGAAGTCTGTACTTCTCAGTCCATTCTTCTTACTCCTTCTTGATTTCGTCTTTAAAGACCTCTTCTATCAAGTCTTGGGCCACTTTCAGCATCCTGACATTTTCAATCTCATCAGGCTTGGGTATCAGGTTTTGCCATACACGATGTAAATTTACGTGGGATTCGTTCAGTCTAGCTAAATGAGGAGGCAAGTTTATAGAATGACGTGTCAACAATGGACGGTCAGACTATAGACTGTCCCCTCATTATAGGGCTCAAGCTCGGACGCGATAGAAAACATCCCTACGACTTTGTGGGGGGTAGGAACGCTATATAGCTTGAGAGCAGTCAAAGAGCATGTATAATGATAATTTTTTTTTTTAAACAAACCACCAACGCTTTTTTTAAAAGATGACTTTTTTATTCAACCATCAATTAACCAACACATAAGATAACATCAATTTATACAATATCAAATAGCATATTTTTGACAAGGTTTACAACGTTGTGAAATCAAGTTAGACTTCCACTGATGGAAGTCATTAGGCCATTGATGTACACTACGTTTCCTAGTTAAAGACAAGGATATCCATAATGGTCACAAAACCATCTATCTACTTTTACATCGTTTCTAGAAGAGTCACGATCAAAATAAGTCACTAAATGTTCTGAGGAAGAAAATACACACAATATTGTCCACACACCATGGAATCTGTGCCTTGTAATTTCACATTATTGAATCGTGTCGTCTTGACATTTCTTCCCATAAAGTTGATGATGTCATCTTCCAAAGGCGGTAATCCATAAGAATCGAATACTCCACACAGGCATCGTGGGAAAAGTAGACGGCTTCCCAATGGGTACCTTGGAGATGATTGTCGTCCGCGTTGATGACATAAGCTCGATGGTCTTTAGATTTGCGATGAGGAAGTTCATCTTTAGCGCACACGACAGGATTTCAAGAAGCGGTGTAGGAACTGTTTTTCAAAAGGTAATAAAGTTCCCAGGTATCCATTTTTGTTTTGTTTTTGTCTTGTTTCACAGGTAATGATAAGTCATCAGTTCAATCCTGACCTTCTCCTTGAAAATCTCTGTCAAGTAATCGTTTCTTCGCTTCATCTCCGTACTCTTGAGCAGTCGATGGAGGGAAAGAATGATCACGCAAGCCTTTATACCACTGATGCAACGCTAATTCTTCAGAGATGAGACCTCAAGCGTCCTCCAGATACTCGACCAATGTTTCTTCTTGACACCTTATCAGATATTGATCATGTTGAATTTGACTGGGATGATCATTTTGACGTCCACAGCAATGTTTCTTGGTCAACACTGTAACGGTTTCGTCTTTGTCTTTTTTGGTAGATGGTTCTGCTTCCACCATATCCTCCTATTCCATTTCAAAAGATCCTCTACCATTCAAAGATGGATAAGAGTCTTCCAGAGTTTCTAATAGTCTAGAATGACTTCTCTTAAACTGTTGATTTCTATCGTAGTATCAAATTCAGCATACAAGCAGCAGAGACTGTGAACAGACCACTTCCTTGGATTGTTACATATTAAAACGAAATTATGGTCTCAATAGTCAACAACCCTATAAACCCCCACCAATTGGGTTACTTCATTTTTGACCTTCGTTCCACGCGTGTTTGTTTACTCACCTGGACAACCTACTTTTGGTTGCACCCTCTCTACTGCTGTAATTAAATCTATTATTTATAAATAATAATTGGTGGATCACACTCAGCTAGAATAGATCGAGAACGACTAGAGGCAATCAGGAAATATCTACCCGTCCGTGATTCTGTTAAACAAAAATTATAAGCGCGTCAGGAGTCTCAGGTGGAATTTGCAGAAGGTGCAGAACAATTATTTAAACCGGTTACGAAGGCTACCGTTGGTCTTCTTCCCACGTTGCAGAAAACCGCTGAGGCTACAACTGCAACACAGCAGATTATCGCAGCATTACCAAATCAAATTAAAGAAGCTATGGAGTCTGCCGACAAAACACGCGCTGAAATTCAAAACGTTAAAAATATAGTCGAGAATCTGTCTAAACCAGAATTAAAAGCTCGGGATTTTTCTCAGCAAGGCTATATAGAAGTTATGACTGATCCTGCTAACGTTGCTGCGGAGGGATATCAGCTGCGACATAAATTTTTAAAACCAGAGTTTCATAACACTCCAGAAAAGAGTGGATTGCTAGGGTATTTCGTGAATACAACGATATTCCACAAATCAGTGTAAAATATAGAAAAGAATATGATGATTTTATTGATAAAATTTATGAAATGAAAAAGATGTTGGAACGCCAGTTATATCGCCAAGAAAATAGAAATCTCGACAAAAGAGACGACCATCACCTGACCCCGGTGCCACTGGAAGTGGTATTGGTACAGGTACCAGGGGGAGCGGTCTTATTACTCCATGTCCCAATTATGTCCTTGCTGATGTTGAACGATTAGAAATTCTGACTGGCGGAAAACGAGCCGGCAATAATTCCTCAGAAACCATAAATGAAGCAGCTGCTATTTGTCAACGACGATTTATAGGCGGTATCATGGATATTAATGTTTACAGAGCTCTCATTGATGAAATCCTCGACGATTATTACAGTGATTAAGCAGTTAGATACAATGACTAAAAATAAGATGATCATACATAATGCTCAACGTGGACCGACCATGGTCAGGGTGATAAATTCGAGATTACCTGCGAATAAAGCGACTTACGGTGATGGACTTGGTGATGTTGTTCAGGGTTTATTCAGAAGGTTAGCTCCAAAAGCAATACCGATTGTAAAGCAATTGGGAATGAAGGCTATTGACGTTGTTCGTGATAAAGGTATTGGTGCTGTTGGTGATGTTGCCGGGAAAGCATTCTCGGCAATCCGGGATAGACTATCCCGATTGATACGACAAAACCACAACCAGTAAAATTGCCCAGCACTGAAGTGATGCCTGCAAATCTTAGTAAAATAATAAACCTAATTGCAAATAAAAAAACTATCCGAGTTAGCTGCCAGCACTAATGGTTTTGACAAAGAAAAAAATATACTGCTAATTTGATAGCAGAAAGTGGTCTTCGTGTTAGACAAAAACGATAATAATAAAGATGTTTAAACGTGTATCATCTGATCCCGCTTTTGACATGGACGTACCAGTACTCAAAGATGAGTCTGTACGCGATTATCAGTATTATTCTTATGACGCGCGTGTTCCTAATGCCCGAGGAAGAATTGAACTACAAGTTCAGGATACAAGTAGATATTTCTTACCCGCTGAAGCATTTATTGAGATCGAAGGTAAACTCGTGGAAACAGATGATACTATATATGGAACTGGTGATCGAGTTGGTTTTGTTAACAACGGTATCATGGCATTAATTATCAGCGCCACATATACTATTGATGAAAAGAATATTGAATCATGCCTGGAAAACGTCGACGTTGCCACGACGATACTTGGTCTTGCAAGATACTCCGATGATTACTCGAGATCAGCTGGTCCATCAATGGTGTTTCACAAGGACGTAACTGATCATCCAGAAGACAGAAACGCAACTATAGGTAATGTAAGAAATGCCGCTGAAGACGCACAAACTCCCGTAGTAATATCAATGAATGAAAACTAGAACTTGGGATTTGCAGCAATGATGAGCGGCAATGAGGAGTTCTCATGTGCGATTCCACTGTCACATATCTTTGGATTCTGCAGGAATGTTAGAAATGTTATATTTGGAGCCAAGCATATAGTTGTACTCGTAAGAAAAGTCACCGACAATGATGCAATATGGCGTGCTGCTGGCGTAGATGCAGGTAAAGTAACGCTGACAAAACTTTTGTTGTGGATGCCAACAGTGACTCCATCGATCGCCGAAAAACAGCGGTTACTCTCTTTCATGGATAAAGGTGGTAAATCAACATTGTCATGGTTGACGATGACCACAGACAGTATTCAAAGTAATGTTGCTGGGTTATTCACATGGCAGATAGCATCACAGCAGGGGGTATTAGCACCACGACATATATTCGTCGCGTTTCAGGAAAATGCCAGAGTAGATTCTCCGGAACGAAATCCAATGGTGATTGATACGCTTGGAGTTAGTGAGGTTTCGCTGAGGATAAATGGACAACAAGAACCATCCGAAGAAATATTATTAAACTTTGAAAATAACCATGTTGCACGTGCTTATCATCGTTTGATGACATTTATGGGACGTGATCAGAATGTTGATTCTGGTTTGCAGATATCTCAGAGGGATTTTACAACGCTGTATCCGATCTATTATTTCTCTGGAGCATTTAGGTTTGTTTTAGACAATCTGTTGTTGATATACACTTTCGATCATGTAGCTTGACTGCCCGCTGGTGGTTACAGAGCAATCGCTGTTATACTCAATGATAAAACAATGCTCCTCGAAGGTGTTGGTGGACGAATGAGAGTCATCGATTTCCCCGTAGAAAACATGTAATTAGATCGCTCATAAAGTTATAAATGTCATATCATCATGTTAGTGTCAGTCTGACTCCTGGTCAGATTAAAAAACTACAATCAGTATCAAAAGAAAACTGCGGAGTAAAAATATCACTAAAAAAGAAAAAATCGCAGGTGGCTCAATTAACTATCACTGACAGAACTTCAACTTAGGCACTTCAATGAAGCCAAACGATCAAAGACCGGCATAAGACTTAATTTTTCTGCGGGTGCCATTAAAGATATCGCTATTACGGATGGCATGTTTCCACTTCTCGCAGCTATACCAGGAATCATTGCTGAGTTGGGCGCTGTTGGAACTGCCGCTGGAATGGCATTAAAGAAGGCAACAGGAAAAGGAATTTAAGAAAGAGACGATCCGTTCACGGATTGGGTCTAAGACTGCAAGGAACTCCCTCGTGGTATGGAAAGGGTTTAAGGATTTCAGGAACACTTCTTTGATGCTTCCCATGTCCAATTTTGATTTACTTGATGCTGCTGCGCGATTAAACGTTAAAAACTTCAGAGGTGTTTTTATGCATGATCAATTACCAAAACAACCAAATCGTGTTGAGAATAGTATCATTAATCTCGATGAAAGTTCACGCCCTGGTACTCATTGGGTTGCATACGTGATTGATCCACGTGGAATTGTTTATTTTGATTCGTACGGACTGGAGCCACCAAAAGAATTTTTCAAATATGTGAGCAGCATGCAAAGTATTCCAATCTAGTATTCAACATTACCAACACAAGCATTAACAGATCCGCCAATATGTGACCGTGAAGTACTCGCTGTGCTCGACGGTGTATCAAGGTCCATAATGCCACCTCATAAAGTCGTGCACAAGTATACATCGCGTCGTCGACGTTTAAAACAGGCATTAAAATATAATGGTAGTTATTTACGGAAGATCATCATCAGTTCGCAAACAACAAACAATCGGTGAAGATGTATTCAAGCAAGTAACGAAACAGATAAATGATGAATTATATGACCTCTTAAATCTTGCAAATATTGAACCAAACGAACTTGTAGTATTTCAGAACCGTGAAGGAAAATTAATGACGAGCAATGTTTCAATCAACGATATTATTGTTCGTGCTCAAGGAACACGAGAAGTTATTATACCTGTATACGGCAAAGATGGCAAACTTTTTCCTAGTGTTGTTACTCCATCGTCGATCCGAGACAGTATAAGTGAACGAGTATTAAGAACCGATGATGCAATTGCTGGCAATCTCAAATAGGGAAACAATAAAATTACTTCACTTGGAGAACCTGATGAAGATTTCGACGCTACAACAAAGAAAAACGTCGACGACAACAACATCCCGATGACAACTTCGTTGTCGACAATCAATGATTGGAATGACTGCATTTAGAACTGAATTTTCTAATCACGTACAACTGTTTCTGAAGTTTTGCAGAAACATAAACAGAGCCATTAATGAATTTTTGGAAGTCCAATAACTGTTTACATAAAACTCTCCGAAATTAACGCGAAACCAATGATATTGTCAGTGGAACTCTTGATATCGGTCAAAAAACTAATCTGATTAAAATTCCTCACAAGAAGATCATCAACGTGGTATACACAGTATCATCAGGATCATCAACATGGTCACAGCAAAATAACACTATCAAATATACCGCGGAAGTCACTGGTGTGTATAAGCTGTCAGTGTTCAGCGCTGCAAAATTTAGGATATTTACCACGTATCCATGGAGTCACTCTACCGATGATTTGTCTGGAACTGTGTCTTCTGTGTTAAATAAAGATGCCGATGAAATACTTATATTGGAACCATCTGATAAAAAATTAACCGCGGCGTCTTACTGGTGGTGTCTGGAATTTGTCGCTGAAACACCTCAATTAATTACTTAATACAATTAGTCGCGGAACCTACTTAATATAATAATGATCGACGTTCAACAATACAGGTACAATCAAATATGTTTGTTGCAAACCAAACTAAAAAATATCGTTGACGAGTACGACTCGCAAGTAAAAAAATATCGTAGACGTGTAATTGTCATCGACGTAGTTGTTTATTCAGCGTCTGCGATCACTGCTGGAACTGGAATATTAGTATCTGCGGTAACAATGATATTACCGGCAGTTGTAACAATCTGTGTTTCATCCACAACAACAATTGCTGGTATTTTTAATATCATCGCGAAGAAGATAGCTACCTGCACAAATGCAAAATTACACGAGTATACAATAAAACTGAACACAGCAATGTTAGCATACTCTAAACTATCATCGATGATTTCGTTGTATCTCAACGATGGAATAATATCTGATGAAGAGTTCACAAAGATAATAAAAACTTACAATGGGTTATTTGAAAGCCTGGATAGAACTGAATTCTGATTCAAAAATCAGGGTTTAAAATAATGTCAACAATAGCATTACTACAGCAGATTGTCACTAATACAGCACCGACCAAAACCACAATGATATCAGCAAGTTCAACCAGCCTGGAATTCAGCATTAATCTTCCAACTGCAATTCCAGCCGGCAAAATCGCGCTAGCGCAATTACGAGTTTATTATAGTTGGCCAAATACTAGATCAAAATCATTTGGTGCATTACCTGCAAACAACTCACTTGTGTTCGCGTATAAAAATCTCGACGATAGAACTCCAGACTGGCAAGTTGTAATTGTACCTACGGATAGTTATCAGATAGAACAACTCAACGATGAATTCCAGCGCAGAATCAAATCTATCACAGCAAGGAATCCATGATAGCCATTACTGTTCACGAGCCAACGCTGTCGGCCGGGATAGAAATATCAACGCCGGATTACGCCGGATATATATATATATATATATATATATATATATATATATATATATATATATATATATATATATATATATATATATATATATATATATATATATATATATATATCAGTCATCGATCAGAACTGTATTGGGGTGGCCTGAAATTCCATATGTTTATCAAGGTCTAACAAAACCGACCAGGGATGAATTCCTCACTGCGGAAAAAAATTTACGAAGATTCCAGAATATCGAAAAATGTACCCGTGGATCATTGATAAATATTTTATCAATGGCGCTGAAAGTATCCCTGATCTGAAAGAATTTGACTTAGATAGTAAACAGCCGGATTTATCATCCATTACTAAAACTATTTTAGCAATGGATGATGAATTTGATCGAGTTTCCGCCAACGTTAAAAATTTATTCACCAGCGTGATACAACATTACAGCAGGACACAAAAAGAAACATTATTGATGCAGTTCAGCACTTAAATCTAATATTGTATGATTTTAATTATGTCAAACATATTATAACTAAAAATACACATTATAAATAAAAATCGTCTCAACCTGATATTTTTCAGGAAGCATTTAATTATTTTACATCATTTATAAAAGTTCCTAATTTTAATTTTAACATCGATGATTACTTTCCAAAATTCCTTTAATCATGGAACAAATATCTCCACCATCAAGTATTCTCAGATACAACAATGATGATTACGGAGGCGGTTGCCATATATCACCGGGCATCGTCAATATAACATCGACGATCGCGATCAATCTTGTTTGTGACGTCATCGATGGCAGCTATCAAGTAGATCTTGAAAAGTCCAATCAGGCTCAGCAAGGATACATTTACGCCGCAAGTCCCACCTGGATATTTGATTGTGTCAGAAGCAATTAATCCTGTTTTATTTGCGGTGTCATAATCCGCTATTGTCGCGGATACATTTCAAACTTACTGACCAAACTGGACACTTGTTGGATTTGAGAGAAAAATCACTGAATATAAATCTTTATGTGAGATCATAGAACACCAGGAAAAAACAAAAATATCTGTCAAATAAATTATCTGAATAATCTGATTCTGAGTAAAATCTGATTCTGAATATTTATTATTATCAGAATAATAATAAATATTATTATAATCTGATTCAGAATAAATATAATCTGATTCTGAGTAAATATTATAAATCTGATTCTGAGTAAATATTATACTTTGATTCTGAGTAAGTATTATAATCTGATTTTGAGTAAATATTATAATTTAATTCTGAGTAAATATTATTATCAGAATTAAAACAAATATTATTAACAGAATAAAAATAAATACTATTATCAGAATAAAAATGGATCTTATTATCAGAATAAAAATAAATGTTTTTATCAGAATAAAAATAAATATTATCAGAATAAATATCTTATTCTGAATATTATAATCTGAATCTCGGTAAATATTATAATTGATTCTGAATAAATATTATAATCTGATTCTGAGTAAATATATAAATTCTTATTCTGAGTAAATATTATTATCAAAATAAAAAATATTATCAGAATAAAAATAAATCTTATTATCAGAATAAAAATAAATATTATTATCAGAATAAAAATAAATATTATTATCAAAATAAATATCTGATTCTGGTTAAATATTATAATCTGAATCTCAGTAAACATTATAATCTGATTCTGAATAAATATTACAATCTGATTCTGAATAAGTATTATTATCAGAATAAAATAAATATTATTATTATAATCTGATTCTGAATAAATATTATCATCAGAATAAATAAATATTATTATTATGAATAAATGTTATCATCAGAATAAAATAAATATTATTATTATGATCTGATTTTCAATAAATATTATTATCAGAATTAAAAATAATTATTATTATTATAATCTTATTCTGAATAAATATTATTATCAAAATAAAAAGTAAATATTTTTATTATAATCTGATTCTGTATAAATATTATCATTATGATCTGATTCTGAATAAATATTATTATCCAAATAAAAAATAAATATTATCTGATTCTGAATAAATATTATCATCAGAATAAAATAAATATTATTATTATAATCTGATTTTTAATAAATATTATTATCAGAATAAAATAAGTATTATTATCTGATTTTGAAATATTATTATTATAATCTGTTTTTGAATAAATATTCTTATTATAATCTGATTCTGAATAAATATTATCATCAGAATAAAATAAATATTATTATTATGATCGGATATTGAATAAATATTATTATCAGAATTAAAAATGAATATTATTATTATAATCTTATTCTGAATAAATATTATTATCAAAATAAAAAGTAAATATTTTTATTATAATCTGATTCTGTATAAATATTATTATTATAATCTGATTCTGAGTAAATATTATTATCAGAATCAAAACAAATATTATTATAATCTGTTTCAGAATAAATATAATCTGATTCTGAGTAAATATTATTATGATCTGATTCTGACTGAATAGAATCTGAATAAAAAAAAAATAAATATTTCTTTTTACTGTAGTCTTCCTTGACAGAAGTCAAGGTTTTACCATAGTCACGGTGACAGTGTTAGTTTCGTTGTCACTACAGCCAATGGTGAGAGAGCTTTACTTTCACAATCATCACCGACTTCACCAGACGATATATTCTCCCTCAACTCTCCTGTACGAGCATTCACAATCTTGTTTGTTTCGTATTCGTGAGACAATTCTGATCTAAATTTTTTGATTGCGTGCGTGAGGGGACAAAGAGTTTCACCTGCGTATCTGTAACTATTGCCAACGACTGTAACATTGCTTGCTGAATCAATTTTATGAATCTATAATCAACTGGTAATGTATATTTATTTTCAAATTTTCGTTGTTGCAATGATTCAAAATCACACATATTTTTTTCAAGATAAAGCTGATCAGATATTTTTATATTCATGTTGAAATTTTTCAATCGCAGAAATAATAACATTAATATTTTCAGAATTCATCATATAATAAGTATTTATTTAAAATAAAAGTAAAAATATTACTGAACCAAAATAAAAATATTTCTGAATATAAAAATAAAAATAATAAAATATTTCTGAATATAAAAATAAAAACATTTCTGAATTAGAATAACAAATATTTCTGAATCAGAATAAAAAATATTTCTAAATAATGATAATCAGAATAAAAATATTTCTGAATCAGAAAAATAAAAATATATCTGAATAATAATAATCAGAATAAAAATAAACAGTAGCATTGATGATCAGTCACCATTCCACGGGGTCCCTTCATTGCCAGTAAAGCCTTTACCATGAGGTCCTTTTTGGGGGTCCTTCCATTCATGACCCTAATTTTTTGTAAAGGCCTTTCTTATGGCCCACAGACACCCCATGAGGCTTTCTTCTTCTGGCGACATTCTTTCTGAATGTCCTTGTGTGGGGTACCCTTCAGTGAGGACGGCACACACATATACTTAATTATAGTACTTATCTCTATGGACAGCACAACATATAATCTTAACTATAGTAGCATATTTACAGCATTATATACAATTACGGCACAATCCCCCATGTGAACTTCTAGATTGCCAAACGACATTCTAGCAAGTTCAAAGGGTGACGAAATATTTACATTTGTACAGACAAAACCCTTATATGAAACCTAGAT